>AXCM01000126.1:0-111835 GCA_000473375.1 Anopheles culicifacies
AACGAAAACAAACCGCTTTTATGCTCTACGAAATAATTATTTCATAAAATAAATATTAAAATAAATCTCTAATAAAAATAATGTCTGACAAGATTACAGGTTTCAGAGTTCATTGATATAACAATAACCTGACAGAGTTTAAATACGAATCATCTATAACAGTTAACAGCCTTATCCAAAGTAGAACACAGTATAAAAAAAACTATTTTTCGACCGCAGCGTCATGTGTCCAATTTGGTTTCTGTCACCAACATATTTGTCAAAATACATTTCATTGTCCAAAAGAAGTGATTCGATGGTATGGTGTGTATATAAACACATGCAAACTAACAATACAATTACAAGAAAACAACGCAAAACTCCCATGCAATTTGTCGTTTCGTGACACAAACTATACATCAAACACCAAACATCCACAAAAAACACTCTCACAAACACAACACAACCTTGCAGACATTTAGGGGTACATGGGACACGTGCGTGCTCCTGGACTGTTTGTCTTTACGTTCGAAAACCCCCTCAAACTTTTGGTAGTTATGAAAAAAAAATGGTGCTGGTGTTTCGAAACCTTGCCACATCCCTTCACAGGTGTAACGTGGAAGTACTCTACTAACTTTCTCCGTTCGCCGACCCGAAATGCTCCGGCATGGAATCGCCTGACGAATCAGAACTGACGGCCTTCGACGTAGAAGTAGACGCCTTGTTGGAGGACTTTTTATCCACCACGGTGGTCGTCTTTGACGTGGAGGCGGCTTGCGATTTTTGTACTGGCGGGCGCTTCCGTGGCGGTATTGGTACAGTCTTATCGATGCCGACACCGAGTCCCAAACCACCGGCAGCCATCAGCTGGCGATAGATAATCGTCGCTAAAGATGCCTTTCTGGTCTTTGGACTGATTTTTTTCGGCTCGGCACCGTTGGAGGTGGTTTTTGATTTGTTGGATGTTGCCTTGGATTTATTGGATGCCTCCGGTGCCGAGGCAGATTTGGGATGATCGGAATCCGTAGTCATTTTACTACCTGTTGACAATTCATCCGCAGATCGTTGCTTTAGCTTAGAGATAGATTTTTTCTTTTGCTGCTGTAGTTCATCATCTTGGCGGTCGCCGGAAGACTTTGGCAAATCTTGGATAATTGATATTGCAGACGACTGATCATTATCAAAGTTCTGTTGCTTTGAATCAACTTCCATAGGCTGTGACGGAGTAATATGCTCAACTATAATAGTCTGCTGAAGCTGCTGCTTATCAGCTAGCTCTTCCTGATGCTGCTGATGCTGCTGCTGTGCTTGCTCTTGTTGCGGAACTTGGGGTTGTGTATCTTGTTGCACCGCCGTTGATTTCGGTTGCAGAACCAAACTATAGTCTGTTTGTTTCTGGGTTAGGGCTTCGTGTACCAACAGATGTGGTTGTTCTAAATCGAAAAATCCGTTGGATAAAGTAACATCTTTCGAAGACATAGTGTTTGTTGCTTCTATCAATTCCGACGTTGCTCTGTTTGCCGTTGACGCTGCAGCAGCAGTCGACATAAAAAATGCACATTCCGATTCAAATAGCATTGTGTCTGTTGGTTGTTCTTCAAACACTGTTCCCTTCCCACCTTCCGATTGCACTATTTGATATCTAATAACTTTCAGTTTGAGTTCACTCTCACTTGTTACGAAAACTGCACTTCGAAATCGATCATATCAACGCCACTGATCATCACTGAGATTGTGCCTTCTTTCATGATTGTGTGTGTGTGCGTGTAACAAGATGAATGCAGCACAATCATGCTCTTTGTCTATGTTTGCAGATGAATTAATGAAATGATTTCGAATATTTAACGCAGTCCATCCGAGATTGCATTGAACAAACTTTTCTCTTGTAATGGAAAACAAGTTCCAAAAAAGAAAACATCTGTACCTGATGCATACTATATGGTACTTCTGTGAGGATAGTTTGATATAATCCAAACACAACTCCGCAAAGTAATAAAATGGTTCTGATGGAAAGTAGTAATCATCAAAAGAAAAACGTTTACCACCTTCCTTTTTTCGCTTACAGTAAGGGGTATGCACTACGATTGCCTTTGAAAACTTTAACTAAACAAACAAAACGTCAAGAGAGCGCGGTAAAATACACACTTGATTTAACTTTGACTTGAGCGATGAAAAACAATAAAACAAAGAAAACACAAACAAGCCAAACATGATTCACTTTCCAAACAGACCTATTTTGAATGTTTTGCTTGAATTTAGTATCTAAAATGTCACAGGAATATGCATTGGTAAAAACTGCTGTAACGTTAAAAAAAGAACCGTTTGAATATCTCTCCTTTGACTTTAGAAATGAAAGCAAACACAACAAATTAACAAACATATTTACTTGTCAAACAAACACACACTGTCATATTATACGATTTTTCATAATTTAGCTTTGCTTGCCCATTTAATAGTCACATGAGTCTAGCACAATCACAAACACAGAATGACACGAAAGTGCAGTGTTTCGTAACGAAGGCACAATCTAGCGAATGCAATCGAAAAGTAGTTACGGCGCAAAATATCTTTGATAAAACCAATACGCTTGATTGCTGGAGCACAATCACAAAATCGCTCCTAATTGCTGCACTGCACTATGCACTTGCTTTTCTCGTACGCGACTTTTCACCTAAATCACTCCCGCAATACTATATGAACGATCGCGATCGTAAAAAGTATCGACAAACGTCGTCCTGTACCAATATCCGCCAGTGAACTGAACTGAAAAAAAGAATGGGTTCAACAAATTGGTTCAAGTTCAAAATACAACAAAAGCTTGCATTCACCGAGACTCCCTACGAACGATTTCCCGATTTGCATTGATGCAGATGTGTGCATACGAGGACTCGATAAGGAAGACGATCCCTTTGTTTGTTCGTTTCCCTACGACCTTGTTTGGGTTTTCAGTATAACTTTTTTTTTTGTTAGAAAAGGTGGTAATCTTTTATGGGACACAAAAATCACACACATACACAGTTGAGGATAGAGTGGCTTTGCTAAGTAAGAACTCAAACAAGCACATCGATACATGCACGTTGATGATGAACGCTAATTTGCATCCGTCCATCGGCTTATTCGCCTATTTGTTCGATATCTGCCTGCCTCGACATGATGACGTTAGCGTTACAGCAAAGCGTTACATGCCGTTTTAAATGTTGGTAGAATGCATCCACGTCGCCCGAAGATGCACACTATCATCATTGCTGATCGTACGATCTATCGATATTCAATCATTCAATTCATTCCGTGTCGCCAATGGCTTTCGGTGCAGCCCATGTTGTTTTCTTTTTGTATTGGTATAACGCTTTGAGGAGGCAAACATGGTCAGTTAGATTGTGACTTTATTTATAGCGTTTAAGCTTTGCCGTAGCTAAGGGAGAGAGCATCGACTTATGCAGAATTTCTTGTGAAATTAAGTAGCATAAGCCAATCTTCATTAAAAACTTCATGGCTAAAAATTATAACTCTATTAACGCTATTTAGATACCAAAAGATCCTAAGACGGGTGCATATCTTATTATATTATAGAATAAATTAATTTAAAGAGTGCGATACACAAAGAGAGATGAAAGCAAGATAGCACAAAGAACAATGTGTTTTTTCACGATTCATTCAAGCACACCACGGCTGTTAAGAAGCTAAAGCATGATCGGCAATGAAACATTTGCCAAGAATAATCAGCTGTTGCCAAGTAGGTGTACGGCTTCTGTAGACATCTTCTTCTCATTGCTCTTTGCCTTCACAAGAGAGCCACCAGACGAAAATCGAACAGGTACGTAGTATTAGTTGCACTACACTCTTCTAGCATAAAGCATTGTCCTAGCTTTATAACCGTAATAATGATGGGTTGCCATCTGTTCTATAAAAAATACAGTAACTTTCTTCGATTTTAAGCTTTCTTCTGTGATGTGGGTACCTCGAGTAAAACAATAATCGCAACTGTTCTACAAAATGCTTTACTTCATGTTATTAAATGTAAAACTAATAACATGTATACAAGTAACACATATAAACAGTGTATGAGTGAAGGAAGTACATTAATTTTCTCTGCGTAACATTTCCTTCAAACATACTTGAATGTTTAAACACAAAACGATGCAATATATCATTTTTTTCTTCACCTGTATGTGGCTTATAGCAAACTTTAGCAAAATATGAGCTAACCAAGCGGTTGTGCACTAACCAGGAAGCCAGTCTAGTTCAATTACATGACGTAAGATGTGATACGTACGTCCCTATGTATGGGCCCTTCCTCTTTGTATGTGCCAGTGTGGTTGTGAACGATGCACCTATTGCATTGTTGTCACTTTTGGCAAGAAATATTAACGCGTGGTCGGTAATTAAGACGACGTCAGAGTTGCACTCGGGCTTTGTCGCTGAAATACGACATAAAGCAGACGCGTTTACATACCCCTGTACAATCAAAATTGTTCTGTTTCGTGTGTAGACGTGACATTCCCAATGAAATAAAGTCGAATAGTATGGTGAGTGTAATGTAATGATCGCACACACATGGCATACACAACTACACTGTAAAAGAAAATATAAACTTAAACTAGACAAAAATAATATGTGACGTATTAAATGAAACAATTTACAAACATCCACATGTTGCATTTAATCAATTTCAGATAACTAACCTCTAAAATCGTTTATGTTCATATTTGCTAGCACCATATTATAAAAGAAATGCACAAAAAGACCTAAATGGATGAGACAGTTTAAATTTGTTTGCAGTAAAACATTTTACATTCCGTAATTATTTCAGCATTTATCTTTGAAATGTTGCTAATTTTATTGTGCTCTTAATGTAATGCGAAGCTTATTATTGATCTTACGATTGATAAGCCATATCTTGGACGTTGGTGATTAGTTAGAAATATTTTCTTCCGGTAGGAAATTGTACATTAAATAATCTAGAAAGAACCGCAACTCAATGGCAGTAATGAAAGAGAGTACGTTGAAAGTTGTGATCGTTTTAAAGATAATCTGTATTCTAAAAAAACATTTACCTGCTATAGTTAAAGACGCCATGATACAACGTATCAGAAAACAATTGATAAATATACTATATTAACAGTAAAAATATCACATATTTATGGCATACAAAATTTTGTTTGATGTTGTAGCAAACACCGAAATTCATCACGATATGAGCTTCGATGAGATATGAGGCGAAGGCAATTTCGAACCGGCCCAGGTTCGCAGCCTAGATAGAGATGACCACAAATTAATGCACGTGGAAAATCGGTGAAAATTATCGAATCACGCAAACAAACGTGGAAACATCGGGCAAAAGAGCGCATGCGGCAAATGTAGGTCGAGGCAACGGGCCAGGCCAGGCCAAGCCGCTTAGTATACAGCGAGCAATGATAGTGGAGTGGAGCGACCGTTGTTTTTTTCTGGTTGCTAAGAGCGGATAGGTCTTCCCATTCGTGGGCTGATTTTCACCCGCATAAAGCAAAGAAAAACTCATCAATCCGCAGTCATCATCAGACGCAGCGGGAAAATGCTGCACACGAAGAAAATGTGATACTTGCTGCTATTGCTTACAACACACAACACCATGCAGCTATTCTGGGCGGAAGAAATGGACGGGTAGTTTTCTTTTGTCGAAACATATGATTTCTTGTGGTTGGTGATATAGTTTTCCAACATTACAAAAAATAGAGAGAAATATAAGAAATCTGCTCGTTCCGCAACAAAAGGAAAGGAACGGGAACATTTTCCCATACGTATTTACTTTACCGATTTGTGTTGCTAGTTTTTTTTTTATTTCATGACGGTGAATGTTTTATGAACCTAATCCAACACACCGATCGCTTCGGTACTGGTTAGCGAGATGGTATAGAAGCCAGAGGTTGGTGTTGGTGGAACGAGCAGAGCGTACTCATACCCGTAACATAACAGTGTTTTATTTCACCAACAACCATACCATTGCAGCGTGGTCTTCTCGTTCCGCTGGTTTCACACCGTCTGTAGTTAATAATGAATGAAGTTCAGTTGTTGTGTCGTCTTAACGGTCACCTTCCAACGGCTTTGTATCGGTGCCCTACGTGTGTGCGTTACCGTAATATCGTGGCCCAAGTTCCCGTACCGTGTTGTGTGTCTGGCGAAACAGGAAAAGCTGTCGTTTCTTTCAACACCGCAAAAAAGATTATGATACTCACGGGTGAAATCGTAAGACGAAATAACAATCACAAAAATAGCGTCCGTTGAGGTTGAGATAAGAATCAAGACCACGTTATGGTACAATAGATCGTATCTTACAATGATAAGGGCGCACAAATTAATTACGTATCCTGTCCAAAGGCATGCAAGTTGTTGTTGCTTTTAGAAACATCAAAAAACTATTTCAAAATTATATCCAAATTACAATCGAACTTGTTCCGTAATTATTAAAATCTTGCTTAAAAATTACCAGCAGAATAATGGTTTTTAAATGTTGGTTAAACGTTTCACGCATTCTCCTGCGTCATTTTCGTTTTATGCGTTTGCGCGCGCCTCCATATGTGGACAACACATGTACGCATGGCAAACCATGTGCAACGCAAGCGCAATTTTGTTGTAATTGTATTTGTTTGAAAAATTGAATCGAATCATCGCGCTAGAATGTGCGTCTTATGTCTGTCAAGCAAAGAATGACCTAATTCTGACGCAAACAACAACGGCCAAATGGTGTACGAAAACATGTGATGGTCATGTTTTTCAATTTCTTTTCGTTTTTGGAAACTACTTAGATTGATCGGCACAAAATAAACAACAACATTTATGATCATTATTAATAATTTGAATTATTAAACTAAAATTAAATTAAGCTGCATTAAAAAAATATGTAAATTACAAAGCTTAAATCTTAAAACAGTACTCGTCAAATACACAAAGAATGCAAACACACTTTCATTAAATGTTCATATCTGGTTAAACCAAATAAAGGTTAAATCTAGGAATGTGGCCTTCCTATATTAGTCGATCAATTGAAACTTCGATTACGAAACATTCTAAAAAAATGTACAGGCTAAAATTCCAGTTTGCATGGAGAGGTAGCAGCGGATCAACCGCCAAACGTCCAAACGCGCACAAAAAATTGCTTAAGTTATGATTGGCTTCAATATCGTATTTTTTGTGATTTTGAAATGGATTGAATCATGGTGTCAGGAACGTTGAACTCCCTAATCACAAGCTAACAAAACCCGAAGAAGCACAAAACAAATATATATTTTAATTTACTTATTTAAATGGTAATAAAAAGATCAAATTGCAGATTACACTAACAATAAATTATTAATTAGAAAAAAATGTTAAAAATTAATTGTTCGAAAGAATAGTTAAACCACATACATTTTATTTCACAACACCATACAACATTTATTTACTTAATGGTGGTAACACGATATGCTACTAACACCAGCGATGAAATATTCCCAAAACAAAGTACAACATCTCTTTTTTATCATCCTCTCTTCGTTTGGGTTTATTATGCAAACAAATTAAATATGCATTTTTAATCCATTACCTAGCGTGGTGCATCATCCAGCACCAGCCAAAACACACCCTATGTTCGTACTTATCTAGGGTATGAGCAAACCCGGTGGCACCTGTGTATTGCAATGTATCCATCACACAGTATATGGTTTAGTAGGTCAAGAGCTTTGCTTTGCTTCGCTAACAAATTCTCGTCGTTAAACGGCATCGGCTCTCGTACGCATCAAAAGATGCTTTTCCTGTTCTCTCACGCCCATAAGGAAGTGTTTGCTCAGAGCCCCTGTAACAGTCGCTTTTAACTTAATTTTCCCGCTCTTTCTATCATTGCCGTTAGGTGCAATTTCTTACCGTCTGGGGTTGCTTGCTATGCATTGATAATAGCATTGCAGAAGTAGCGCGATGTATCGATCGTGTGAGTTGTTGTAAAATCACAGTATTGATAAACAAGTTATTCACGATTCAGAGCATTAAAACAATTACTCCCTTTTAAAAGGTTTGCAAATATGCGTCCTGGGTATCTTTACGAACAAAGGCTTAGCGTCTTTCTCTGTTAATTTACATCAAGCCTTTCATCCAGAAAAATAGCTTGATCAATCAAGAAAAACTTGATTTGCTACATTCTGGGTAAGATTAAAAATAGTTACGTTACGTGAAATATCATATTTCCTTTTTGACTTAGTCAACACATCACTAACAGAGCGATAACAGGTGAGCAATGAACAAATGTTTCCTTTATAACAAACAATCGGAGATAGATATGCGCATCCTTCTTCTTGCATTTGGTCTAGGCATAAACACCACAACACTGGACATTCTTTGTTCCGTTCGATTTAATGCATCACGTATTGTTGTACGAGCTATTGAACCACAGCACGCGGTAATGAGGTGTATGGGATGCATTTATTTATAGCAGCTTACAAGTGGGTTATGTCCATCATTTGCACTCCATCATAATTTCTTTTTCGTACAGCGTGTTTACGACAGACAACCATGAATCGTATCGAATGTCGTTCGTATGCTTGCATCATTTCACTGTTTATCTATTGGTGCAATGCAAACTGTACTTTTTAATCGTTTTTTTTCACATCAATACATTCTTAGTTTTTTTTAATAGAGACAAGTGATGGGCTCACCTGCAGAACATCTAATCAAAATGGTGCTTCTCTTGCATGGTGCCGAATGATCATAAAAATTGTATCGAAACGATAAGTGTTTACTAACGGTACGATCGTTGAGGTGTAGTTGCGATGAAATCAACAGAATTTCAATAAACGCTAATTCGATGATTCAAACCTACTTTCGACACAAAGAAGCCGCCCTGTCCGTTTGTTGCATTCGCGGGTGACGCACTTCCCACTGGGGTTGTGCAGTTGGGAACGAATAGAACTAAAGTATCGAATGTTCCAGCGATGGTTACCGCTGATAAGTAAAAGGCAACGCCGTTTGTGGTTTTGCGATTACTTTCCTTCTAGTTCTTGTTTACTTTTCCTTTCTTGGGGCGCCTATAGCCTCTCCATCACCATGCACACGGTTCGTCGTCATCAACGAGCGCCTGATACATAGAGCTAGTTGACGAGTGAGGTATATGTCTGTGTGAAATGATAGGCACCAAGGCTGGTCCGTGGAGGGCCGGTGCATTCGGCAAACATCTGGAAATTTTTGCCCCTAACACAGATGGGGTGTTGTTGGGGGATCTATCTTCTGTCGTGTGTCAGCAACAATTAACAATTGATGTGCGAGGAATTTGATTTCATCTATCGTTCCCACGATCATTGCGTGATTTATGTGATAATGGGATATGATACATAGTAATAGATTACTTCCTTTTTCACTGTTAAATATTGAATAGAATAACAATGGGAAATTACTAATTAATTTTCATATAAACAACTAGCGTTAGATCCTATCCGAATCGTTTATTCGGTAACAAAAATGAGCCGTACCAGCTATAACGTTACGAAACATGGATACTGATATGCTAAATGTTACGGAATGAGATGTTCGAATACCTTACTATGTTAATACATGATGGTGTCAAACTGTTCAGGTTACTGCTTTCAAATAATTTTTAAACGCTAAATGTTCGATCGATCGCGTGAGGTATTACAGATCCTCGCCCAAAAGTATCTGTAGTGGGGAATCTTTCATCATCGTCCTCAAAGCAGCCGTAATGCACCATGATATAGGGCTGCTGATTTGCGATCCCCTTTGGTAGGCACGCACGCACGAATTCTCCTTGTGCGAGTTCTCATTCTCTTTTCACCATTGGCATGAGCCACTTCTCGCACTGCATTGAGAAAGCACGCGTTCGCTACAATAACTATGTTAAGCGGATGTGAGACAGGAGCAATCGTAGCTATTCTGCTCTAATGCGTAATTTATTATCATACCTATCTGTGCGTAGTGGTGATCACGAGCATGAATCGAGAATATGAAGCAAACACTATCAAATGAAGGAGCGGCGATTCCATTCAATAATCAAAGCAAGCGGTAAGTCGTCTAGGAGACGTAATGACACATTTTCCTCCGTACACCCACCACAAAGGAAAATGAACAAAACAGTATCAATCGAACATGAAAGCAAAGACGAAGTTTTATTTAAAAAGTGAGGCGATTTTTACGATGCACGGAAGCTAAAGGATTACAAGGTAGGGCAGTTCGGTTGTCTCTTTTTACACAACCGCTCACTCGTGTGTTTCGATTCTTTATCATCGCTCACCAACGCGCAAACCGCTCTCATTTGTTCGCGTATCTCTTTCATTCCTACGTTTTCTTTCCGTCCCACACAGCTCTAGTTCCGCTGACGCCATTTTGAAAGTCGACAATCAGGTGAGCTGTCTCGCGATGTGAGAAGCTACAGTGAGCTAATATTCCTGAGAGAGACGGCATGAGACGGGCCAGCTCACTATTAGAGTTGGGAGAAAAGATGGCTGCGCTCTTGTTTCTTGTGCTCGGAAAACAAGGAAATTTGAGCTCATCGTATGCTTTTGCATAGGCGGAAAATCTACTCCCAGAGCAAGTACTTACTTATTATTTTCATTGCCCCCATCACGGGACAATTTTGCTGTTTGTTGCCCTCTGCAAAAGAGGTAGTCCTGGGCCGTCCGCTCATGTCTCCGCCGTCGTCGTTTGATGGCTCCGTTTTTCCTGCTCTGCTGTCAACCGCCTCTTCACACTAGCGCCCCTTACTTCGGTGGCGATTCTGCCTGCCTAGCAGCCGCTGTTCACTACGCACTCCCACGCACGCACGTTCTCGTCGTGCCCGTTAGCGATCGAACGAACAAACGCACACACCCACACGCTCACCCACTAACACTTCTCACACACAACTGCACAGCGCGATGTTGGCACCACGCGTTTACTCACAGCGGCTCACTATGGCTCACTCACACACGCAGATTGATGGGTCTGTAGTTCGCACATACACCAGCCCCACACACAATCACACTGCACATCAACGACGCGGCCAACGAGGAGTGAACAACGGCTCAAATTCACAACTTTTTCTTACGTGGATATTGTATGCCGTGAATTATCCGAGAACTGTTTTTTTATAACAAAGCCTTGTCCTCTCACCACAGGAATCGTACGGACCGTCGATAAGTTGGAGCGAGGAGCGAGAGAGAAAGAGTGAAACGCACAACTAGATCGTGGATGTGTATTACAAAGAAGAGGTTGCTGTATTAGCGCAGGTGACTTTCTGAAATCATCCAGTTAGAAAAACACACCACAAAACGGGCACCTCACAACAATTTCGATCGCACAATCAGAGGCAAACGAATTCGCTTTTCCACGCACTCACTTTTCGTTAGTACCCGCGTGTGGCCGTGCCCTTTGACAACGACGTTGACTAAAAACCACAAACACACTCGATTACACATGCACCACCACCAGCATAGCGGACGTTTGCCGAGGACAACTTCCTATTGGTTTCGCTCCGTTTCGATTCTCACTCTCACTATGCTGCCGTTGTATTATGGTGGTGCTGATTGCTCCTCTTCTACCTCACTATGAGAAATCTTCTTTGCGAGCAGCCCTACACGAAGAACACTCGCGGAATTATTTCGATGCGCCGTTTTCTCACTCACGGAGGAAGGGCACACTTTTTCGCACCGGATGGGACTGTTGGGGTGTGTATTGCGTACTTTCGGAAGAATAGCCTGCACACACGCACTAACTGTTAAGTTGCAATTTCGATCAAATGCACCACTCAGCTGCCAAAATCCAATCGACCGTTGAAATCGCAAATAACGCGACACTGCTCACCAATGGAAAAGACCCTTCTTACCGATACGTCGTTGCGTTTGGGAACGTGTGTTCTCGCGGAACTTTTTATTCACTACACCGGACACTTTGCACAAAGGGTTTACGACCGTTTTGCGCGATTTGTTTTTTTTTTTTTTGCTAAACGGATAGAGAAGAAAGAATCATTTTAATTCCCCGGACAGAACACGGATCGTGAAACAGCACCTCCTCAATGGAATTCCTTCGCAAAGTGAAACTTGGCCTGCCTGCTCCTGCTGTCACTGTCAAACTTGAGCACTGGGAGTAACGGCTCTCTCACTCGCAGAACAAGAGCATAAGAGAGCGTTGTAGTGAGATGGAGGGTTTTGTATGGGGATTCGATATTTCACTACCGATTTATTTTAATCAAATTTGTTCAACGTAAAACAGTGTTGTTTCGTTATAAACTAAGGTTCCAAACAGATAGCCTCCCTAATACAACAACTGTTACTAGAACAAGTGTAATAAATTTTGCATTCACCGTTCAAAATTTCCCCTTTGCGCTAAATTTGTACTCATTCCCTTTATTTCCCACCGTGAAATGTTAACGGTGTGATCTCTTTTTCCTCTGTATCTTTCTCCTTGTCTTACAATCTCTTTTTCTCTCTTTTCATTCCCAGCTCGCTCAATTTTTCTTTCCTGTCAAACCGATGTACGTCGTCGATAAAAGCAATATAAAAACGAGTAAAAAAGTGACAATTAGTTATAACTAAAGATATTTACATCAAAGTAAATTAAGAATAAACAAATTAGAATACTTTCTATGCATATACACATGAATGACTACATGGCAGCTCAATTGGAAATTAAAATTTCATACAACACACGCACACACAAACATCACGTTCTGGTGAGCTCACGTATCGAACGCACACTCTCTCACAAAAACACACGTTAGCTGTTTTTTCTTTCATTTGGCTAATCAATTTTTCTGAAAATGCAATCTTGATGTAAATTTGTTTCGAACCGACCAACATTTTCCTTCCATTTCACATCATCACATTAAGACTCATTAGCACATTCGTGGCAACTGCCAGCTTTCCAGAAGCAGCAGATAATTCTAAAATATCCTACTCCTTTCCGTAAAAAAAATCATTGTTCAGCGGGAGTGCTATTCGTGTGGGGCATTAAGGTTGAGAGAAATTTTCGATGCTGGAAGCTGGCTGCTTGTTTTCTGACGTTGGCGAATTGTATTAAAAATCCGTCTATTACGTTGGATCCGTCTATCAACCTCTGCAAATAAAACTAAATGATTTCCCTTTCCGATGCGTGAATTAGCTATGAGTTAGGACAAAGCTGGTGGTTGCAACAGCAAGCGATTGGTTCGCTACTTTGGAGTTCGTGCGAACAGAGTTGTATTTCACTTTATTCGCTTCTTGAGGGAAGCACTGGTTCAAACATACGCTCTTTAGCTCAACTTTCGATGTGAAATAGAATTCGCACGTTGTTGCGAGCACTTTTTTCTGATGGCAAACACACACGACACACCGAACACGGAGAATTATTTCCTATTTTTCACAAAAATGTATTTTTTTCTGTTTAATTGCCGTTTTGACGTTTGTGACGCACACCAGCAAAAAGTGGCAGCCATGTTTTCGGAATTGAATAATGAAACGTCACTTGCCTGGTAGGGGTTTTCGAACATGGTTTAAAATTTGAACCGTTCCTAGTTTGACAATCGTTTGTGGGGTTATAAAAATGTGCTTTCTGTATCGATTTCAAAAAAGAATACGCATTTACACTGCTTGCATAGATAAAGCGCTGGAAAGTGCAAAATATTGTGATATTAAGGTGTCAGCAAGGTTATCAGTATACAACAGCCCTTGTATGAGAAAAAAAACAAGTGAGTAATGATTATTTTGTGTACTATTTTATTTTCCTTCTGATTCCTGATTCGTTCACGTAGGAGCTAGGTGTGTACTTAGAGTAGTAAATTGTTTCCGCCGTACCTTCCCGACAAGTATCCACGCATCGGCGAACGATAGTTAAAACAGCACTACAAAAAAGGCGAGAACACATACTACTTCGGAAGGATTTAATGGAAAATGAGTTTTAATGTTGTTGAACGAATGGGTTCATCGCTAGGCTAGAACTGCACAAATATTAACTCAAATGCCCGTTTTTTCTGCTGTACTTCCATTGTTCAAAAGTGCAAGTTCTTTCACTTACTATCCATTGTTTTGGATTAAATATTTCGTTCTAGAAACTTAAACATCCTACAAGATACGCACTTGAATTTCCGTATGCACTGTGCCTGTTAAACGGATGGGAAGTTTCACTGTTACTCTACCCGCAGAGGCGAAAGGTTTTAATCTGCTACCGTCCCATTTTCTCGCAAACTGCCGTGAAACAAAATCGATAAATTTTCCTAATGTTACATTTCTTATTGGTTAAAATTTTGTATAATATTGATTTGGTATGGTTAGTTGTTTGTTTGCTTTTTTTCGTGAATTTTTGTTCCATTTTATGATTTCCATACGCACATACTCCGGGTAATAAGTTTTAGGTATCGGTTTTGCTCATTTTGATTCAGTTATAGTTTTGTGTCCCGTACATTTTTGTATCAAATATTACTGTCTTGCCTGTGATGAAGCAACGGGTTTACGACAAAACAGTCTAACGATAAAGGATGTGCTTTGCAACAATGAATGCGTGCCCTTTCACACAAAAAAATCCGTTTTGAGTGTTTCTGTATCTGAATAAAACCCATGAGAAAGAAGTAATTGTCCTGAATTGGGCATAATACATTTTCCATGGTGCGTGTCGAAGCGCTCAACAAAGAAAACACAAGGATAATTCGATACGAAAAAAGAGATTTAAATCGTAAAAAAAAAACACACACACCACCTTGTTTGGTAATGTGACCGACAACGAGTCTATCTTTTTTTGCCGATAAGTTTGACTTTGTCTGAGGCGCGAAAAAATGAATTGAGGAAAAAAAATGTTAATTGTGGTTTTCATTTTACTGGCACGCGTCAGCGTTTAGTTCCTGTCACCGCGTGATGCTACTCTTTCGGTTGAGTATATAGTATATGCAGTTGATTTTGTTTGTCTAATATGCATCAACTGCAATCATCATTTCAGTCAGTAAAAGCTATGCTCCATTGCGCCTGCTATCTTACGATAATAGTCAGTTAAATAATAAGGTACTGTATACGCTTAACCTGTCTTAATAACAATTAGTTTCTTACACTTAGTTAGTGTTGTTGTTTCCTCTACATTACTGTTTGTATATAGATATAATATTGTATGTATATAGTCATATATAATATGTTTTCATAATGTTTGTATACCTATTATATCTTTCGTCAACTTCCCATTATCATCATCAATCTACAGTTATTTCATGTACGTTATTGTTTCAAAGTTGTTTTGATAAACCCTCGTACAGTGAACACTGTGTTTGTGGTGCAGCTTGTGTTGAATATGTGTCATCTCAAGAATCGACTGCCACAGCGTATAACATTGAATATCAAATGCAATTTCAAATTCAGTTTGGACAAATGCGTTTTGTCGTGCGGAAAACAGGAGTGCAACATCGACCATCGATGTCGTTGTGATTTCGAATGCGACTCAGCCTGGTTCGATGCGATTAGCATACATGATCATTCACTGGGTTTCCTTTGTCCTTCTCTGTTAGTGTGTGAGATTGTCTGGTAAATATGTTTGTCTCACTGTATATTCTCCAGTAGTAACGTGATCAGACGCCCCTTAGATGTCCTCCCGAACTCGCCATAAACAAAACATACGCGCACTGGGATAAGATGTGGAACATTTGTATGGCCTTACCAAACTAAAGTTTCATAATTTATGGATACTGGGAGAGCTTAATCAGTAATACAATTAAATTGTACGGTAAAGACACACTAGGTTTCTTAGCTACTGTGTATATGTACAAATAAAATTACTAACAAATCACCAAACTAAGCAACAAACTTTTGGAAATATGTGTCTAAAGTTATGGTACAAATTTTACAAATACAAAATAATACATATTTGAAATACGCATGATAAGATAAGCATTCAGGGAGCGACGATGAATGACTTGCGCTTCCGCAAACAAAATACGAGCATACCATGTAATAAAGGTATCTGCGCGTTCAAGACTAGACCAGATATGGATCAGCTGGATCCAATGTGCATACACGAATCCAGGATATGTAGTTGTTGTCTAATCATTTGCAGCCAGTGTACAGCGTGCGTGTGGACGATTGGCATCGGGAATCATTAGTCGGCGATACCTGTGGTCATACTTGCACCGGAAATGGCTTTGGAAACCGCCCCGACGCTGCTTCTCGTCGTGCTCTTGGCCTGACCTCGCTGCACACACTCCCACCTTCACTAGGAGGTGGATTTTAGGAGCCGCTTTTGGCGGAATTCGTACACACGCTGGCAGTACATTACCAGTTCAGGCGAAACAATCGGTGGCGGAAGGCGAGGATTTTCGCGTCTAAGCGGAGGCACTATCGATGGCTGTTCCTCGATATTTTCCTCATAGCCTTTCAGTTGCCGTCGGAATCTGTAAAGTAAGAAGAGGGATGTAATATGTTTCAATTGACTGAAACGATCCTTTTAAATCCTATTTGATTGTCTTCTTACCTGCAGTACTCGCTAAACGTTAGAACATAGCATTTGTCTTCAATGCACGCTACACTGTTGTGATCCTTGTGGCGTGAGGCAAACACTTCGTCCGGGCCATCCGTACGCTGGCGACCTTGCTCGGTGTGTTCCGGTCGATAGTACCACAGCAAAGACATCATCATTTCTCCTACGAGATCGTACGCATGATCAGTTGTATGATCGTACATTGGATACGAAATTTAACTAGAGAACCTACCGTCATCGGGATTTTCCCATAAGTGAGCCACTTTGGCAACGTATGGCAGCTCCGCCCGTTTACTGCCAGCCTTTAGTAGCACACAGTCTCGCGGTTTGATAATGTCACCAACTGAATGTCGCATCGCCGGATAACACGTGCGTAGCACCGGAGGATCATCACTCTGGAGGGAAAAAAGATGGTACAGTTTTGCATTTCATTAAAACTTCTCCAGCAATCCGATTTCCACCAAATACTTACATTCAAAAATACCTTCCCTTGGAATGGTTGACCCTCCCAGGTCCAACCATTGCTCCAACGTGGAATACTGGTGCATTTTTTTGGCACAATCAGTTCCTCCAACTCTACTGTCATTGCCCGGTTTGTAGACGGACGGTGTCGTTTCTTTGTGCTGAATTTTTTCGACTTTGTCTTTGAACGCGAACGCCGACGCTTTACGGAACGACTTGAACCACGCTTTGGCAAGAGTTCGTCGTCTTCCAAGTCCTCGTACTCATCGTCGTAGCTCAGGTGCACCCTTGAAGGTGATGCGTCTCCAATGGATGATTCGACCGGAGGACATTGCTGTTGTTGTAAACCAGCCACTTCGGACAGATGGTTCGGAACTGCCAGCTGTACATTTGTATGCATTACCTCTTCTTCTAGCTGCTCGTCCATGAACGGTTCCATACCTTCCGGAGGTTCTAGCTCACTACCTTCCTTGCCTTCGGCGATGATCGCTTGCATAGGTGCAGCTAGAACGAGCTGTTCGGCAGCAATCCTTTGCTGTTCCTGGATCATATTGTTCTTATCCGTGACGGTACTGTTATTGTTGTTATTGTGGCGATTAACGAGAACGTTCGTATCGACACTAGCCACATCGTCTTCTACCAACATAGTCGCCGCATCATCAAAGTCCGTTTCGCGATCATCTATCACGGATGAGTGGTCCATTAGTGTAACGACACTGTCGTCAAATCCAACAGCGCCCACCTTGCGTCCATCCTCCTCACGATCATCTTGATCCATCGCAAGGGACATCTCACCGATAGGAACGGAGATGGGCGTCGATGTAGCACGCTGGTACAAAGATTCGCCTGCTTTTGCCATTTCCGAACTGGGATTGCTTCGTTTGCGTGCATGAGAATCATCATTATCATCACTTAGTTCTTTCTGTTTTCTCTTTCTGCTGGATTGATCCTTTTTGCGTTCTTTGGAGCTTGAAGCCTTCTTTTTGCTTTTACCCTCTTTGCATTGGACTGTGTTTGAAGCCTCTAACTGTAACTCCGCCACCAACGGTGTGTGTTTTGATGATTTAGATTTTGGTTTTTTGTCCTTAGTAGCGGGGGTTGTTGGTTGTGGCGAAGAAGCATCAAGAACTAGAGAAGAGCACTTGGACTTACACTTTTTCGTACTACCTTCAATCTTTTGATCGCGACACTTAGTTCCGCGACTTTGTTCTGAATGAGAACGACCTTCCTGTTGTTGCTTTAGTTTCTTCAGCCATGCTCGAGAATGCATCTGTAGTTCAGTGCCGTTAAGTATTTCTGGTTCTGAAAAGTATCCTTTGGCAACGAGATCAATCGTACGATCGACATTTGATAGCGGTTTCATCACTGCATTCGCATTCATCGCTACCGGTACTGTTTCATTAATTTTATTAACAGATTCATCATTTTGGCCTTCGCGCATCAACCTTTCTGCCTCAGGGCACTGTTCCACATTGTTTGGCAGCTTATTTTGTCGAATGATAATGTCATTACTGTTTCCACATGTCGTCAGTAACGGTTGCGTATCAGAATGGTGAACTATATCCTTCGCTTCGTTGATCATTTCCGATGACTTTTGCTGTGATTTGCATGACCGTTTTTGCACATTTCGGCGCATTGGCGTGATGTTCGAACGACGCAATAACCTTTTACGGATTGACATAGGCAAACGCTTAAGTGACTCAATGCTGGAACGGAACACGCGATAATATCGTCTCACTGATCGTGCACGTTCCGGGCTAATTACCGTAGGCCCAGTCAATTTTTTAGACTCAAAACAAAGCTGCCTGCGTGGCAGTTTGTAGTGCGATGTTCCTGAAGATCGAACAAGATTTCTCTTGCAACCCTTGCTGCTACGATCAACAGACAATTTCCGCTGGATTAGCCGTTTCTTAACGGATTGTTTGTGACTTCTTGTAGTTGTTAGGGGTTCCCGTTGGCGTGTTTTACTTTTCTCTACCTCTACCTTACGCTGCTCCTGGAGCTCGATGTCCTCAACGTCCTCTATCTGTTCATCCTGCAACGCGTCTTCCTCGTCCTCCTCCTCCTCATATGGATCCTCCTCCTCCTCCTCGTCTTCTTCATCTTCCTCTTCGTCTTCCTCGCTTAGTTCAACCGGTTCCGGACATGGTGGCTGGTGTCCGTCTTCATCCTCCAGCCCATTTGTACGTTTGATCAGATTCTTATAGCTATTTGGGGGTGACTGTTTGGGTGTTGCTTTTTTGCATGCCACTAACAGCGGTCTCCGTTTGACGGTGGAGGCCGGTATCGATACCGGTGAGGGAGGATCTAGGCTGCCAGCACAGCTGTCATGTGATTGTACTTTTACAATGTTCTTTGATATTGAGCTCAGTTGTTCAGGAGCGCCAGCAACGTTAGGGGTTAGGCTATCACTAAGACTAAAACTATTATCACTACTGTTTCCCCTTGGTTGCTGGCTAGGACTTTTACAGATGCCGTTTGTTGCATCCATCTTAGCGGTCACGTCCACTGCAGATTTAGTCGTCGACACTGTCGCGACCTCTGGAACCGATGGTGATGTTGTAAGAATTGATTGCGTCGTTTTTTTGGATGACTCCACCATAGACGCTTCCGTCGTCAGCACGAGCTCTGTGAGCAAACTCTTGCTATCGGGAGGTAGTTTGGCATCGGTTTCCACATCATCTTTCTCCACCAACAGACCGGTAATTAAAGGTTGCTGTTGCTGCTGGTGCGGATGCTGCATGTTATAATGCGCATGTTGATGATGGTGTTGTGGTGTCCCATGCAAGAGATTTGTACTGGCACTGTGGTGATGTAGGTGGTGCGGTAGATGTGCGGCAACGCGCATCTGTTGCAAATGGTGAGTGTGATGTAAATGGTGATGATCGACTGACGCATGCGGATGCGCTCCTGGGTGCTCAGGATGACAGGCTGTTCTGGTGATCGGTTTTATCTCATCGCGATCCTTTTTAATCACAATCGATTCATCCAACAAGTCCGGTGTCATTGCGGGGCCCGTTTCTTCGAAATCTTCCTTTTTGCATACGGTACCGTCAAGCGGTTCTAGAAGTTTAAATTCTTCGATTTCCTGTTTCACGATCGCCGTTGACACCGGAATGCCTGTTAACTTGTCCTTGTCGGTGCAGTGAGTTTTGTCACTGCATTCTGTCCCTTTTATCGAAGGCTGAAGGATATCCCCGGCAGAAAGCACCGGAGCTGCGTTCAGCACGGTTGATACTCGCACTGGGCTCATCTCGGGAGTTTCGAGCAGCTTCATCTTACTCGATATCGAATATGGCGGTGTCAGAGTACCGTGTTGTTCCTCCTTCAGATCACTTAGCTTTGCATGATGATAATACCCGATCGGATGATGGTAAGGGTGATGATAAGGGCTACCATAGTGCATTGGCGTCGAAAGTAGTTCGGTTACGGAATCCGGTGTGATGGGTAGCTCCGTTTTGTAGCACATTTTCTCCGGAAGATTAGTATCGGTTCCTGAGGCCGCCGTTGTCACTATGGCTGGTGTATGTTTTGCACCAGTGCTCAGTGTAGTCATTGTCGAGGTGGACGTTGCTGTAACTGCTGTCTTTTCTGCTGCATCGGACTGAATCGGTCCGTGCTGTGAGTGATGCAGCGGTCCAGGATGGTGATGATGGAAGTGGTAGGGATACGTGTGTGGATGATGAGTCGGCGCTCCCGGCGGATGCATTTCCATTTGAAGTGCAGATCCGTGATGGTGATGAGCGTGATAACCATGTGGCGGGTGGGTTTGCTGCTTAGATGTTGCGTTCGATGACGATTCGTTATCGGCCGACGCTTGTCTAACAGGGGTAGTTGCCGAGGTAGTGACGGGCGAATCAACTGGCATCGGAGACGAGGAGGACGATGCCGAGGAGGAGCTTGACGAAATCGTGATTGGTTCAGTCGAGCTAATCCTTGTACCCGCCTGATTTTGTAGGATATGGTTGTTTGTGGCTACTGGGCCCTTACTGGCCTTGATACCAATAAGGGACCCAGCATTGACGTTTTTTGGACACTGCATCGGACATGGGCAATTGGTTGTGTAATGCGCATCTATTGAGGAAAAAGAGGTAAATAAGGCCAGAGTTAGCAAAAGAACTGTTATGTAAGTACATTCAATATTGAAACCATCCTAAGAGATACATGACAAAGCAATGTGAAAAGGATTTAAAAAGTAATTGACAGCTTCCTGTGTACAACATAATATTAAATCTTCAACAATAAACAAATGTTGGAAAAAATGGCTAGAATGAAGTTTTGTATTAGGATTCTCGGACTGTCCCGGTGCTTTAGAGGAAGCTGTACCGATCAAAGCTTTGTATAATTGTAAGAAAATCTCTGA
Source organism: Anopheles culicifacies (assembly GCA_000473375.1). Lineage (NCBI taxonomy): Eukaryota > Metazoa > Arthropoda > Insecta > Diptera > Culicidae > Anopheles > Anopheles culicifacies. The sequence goes on from AXCM01000126.1 coordinate 21,221, forward strand.
CTTTTCTTACCTCCAAATGTCTACACATTCTGATATTTTGAGGTCAGAAGAAAATTAATTACGCATGATCATGGAGTCTAAGACAGGGACACACTTCAGAATATTGAAAAAAGAAAACCAATATGGCACCTCATACAAAATACATTATGAAATTGATAAAAATCGCGAAAAGACTGCTTCAAATAAAATCAATACCAAAATATATTTCTACAAGTAAGAAATAAAACAAACATTCAAAAATTCATGCAACGAGAATCGACAATAAAACACGATTCCCAAACACTCAGTAATAAGAATTCGAAAATTTTGCACATGATGACGTACTCGGAAGCGAGATGATGAGAGATGAGTTCGCTGTCATACATTGGCTTACCCATATACGCAGGTGGAGGCGGCGGGTGTTGCAGGTTGCGTGGATAGCACTGGCCACCAGAACCCGGCCCGGGACTACCATAACCTGGATACGGTGGATACGGATAGTGATCCAGATGCTGAGGGCCTTGTGGTCCAGCAGGTACGAGTTGTGCCCCGGATGGTGGCGGTGGTGGTCCTGGCGGACCTTGTGCACTGCTGGGTGGTGGTGCCTGTTCGTACAGATGATGTTCGGGGCCAGGTCCTGGCCCTGCGTAATACCGTCGGGATGTCGGATAGTACGGGGGTGCAAACTTTGGGTAGAAGTGGGCCGGATATGCGTGCGTGTAGTACATCTCCGGTGGTGGCCCATGCGGTGGAGGTGGTTGTGGACCGTACGGAGACGGTGCGTAGTAACCGGGTGACAAATACGTTGGCGGACAGTGCATCTGCATGGGTCGGGGGTAGAGATTACCGGGTGGACCTCCACCACCGGGGGCTGGACCATAACGGGATGCACCGTACGGCTGGGAGCGATGCCCTAGGTCGACTCCACCACCTGGAAATATGGAACGAAAATAACGATCGGCATCATCAGCGGCTGCGGCTGCGGCTGCTACGGCGACTGCAGCCCTCGGGCGCAGTGGATGGAAGCCCATCGGGTGGTCGTTGGCGGGGCGTCCTGGCGTACCTGTCAGCAGGACGTCGCTGTCCGTACTGTCGGCTGTGGAAGAAGCAGGCGGTTGCTGTGGACTCTGTAGCAGCGTCTCCCCATCGGGACCACTTTTGGGACCGTGCTGGGACGGGGGCTGGCCAAGTAGGTGAGGTGATATCAACGGACCAGCCGGTTGATAGTAACCTGCAACGAAAGTAAAGTAACAACAAAAATATTAGTGAAAAGATGTTTGAACTTGAAGCCGGAGAAAGCTATTAAAAATCTGTTCCTAATAAGCTAATTGATGAAACGTTAAGTAAGATCATTGCCAAACATATCAGCACGCTTGAGATGCTTGATTGCAAAACCCACACATTCTTTTCCAACAAGTATTTTCCGGGAAAACTTTCGCTGTGCTGCGTACAAATCGCATTAAACATTATAATTTTAATTCTATTAATATTCAAATCGATTGCTTATCCCAACACAGAACTCCTGATGCTGGATGCCATAATTTGTGGAAAAAGGGTTCAACTGGTTGGTCACGTAATGCGGCGTAAAATCTGTTCCAAAGTAATCTGTTCCAAGTTCCCCATTAGAAATTCATTGCTGCACCGATGGCGATTATTCATTACGCTGGTAAGATTTATTTCCGGAGATATTTTTTTCGAAAGAAATACACATATATTTAGGGTATAATAAGATATGACAAACAGTAACAGTTTCTGAATGCGTTTAAAAATATGTACATCGGCATAAAAAAAACTTAGTGTATTGGGAAACTTAAAATGGGCGCTTAAGCTCAATTCATTAATACAAGAGCAACAGTCTTGCATTGATATCTCTCATAAATCTAACTCCTAAATGTCTTTGTTTAAAATGTTAATATTATAATCTTACAATTATTACAATAAGGCTTCAATTATTAAAGTTTTATGCTTGATATTATAATCCCTATCATAATAAAGGGAAGCAGTGTAAATCAAACACTGGTTTGTTTGTATTCATTTGCTGTTTCGAATAAGATTTTTTAAACTTTAGGCTTCATTTTGACGGTATTCCAATGTTAAAATTCAAAAAAATAACTCAAATATGCCTTATTTCTAATGCCTCAATAGTTGAAAAAGAAAATTAGAAGTTAGTCTGACATATGTAGATAAACTTAAATAGAAACAAACATCAGATGGAACCTTCACGCTGAAATTACAGTCAATTAATTACTTTCTGCTAAGTAAAATAGTGATACTTAAGAAAGCGCTGAATAAAAAAAAAACATTTAAAGCAATTGGTTTAGAATAACCATAAATATAGCAGTATAGTACTGAAATAATTAACAATATTGGTAAGAGAACAAAAATATGGAAGTTTTTCAAATGGGCCTCCCAACTTAGAACATTCCTACGAAACACTTCTTTTGGTCGACTTTGTCTGGGCCGCGCTATCTAAAGCATTTTTTTTCTTATCAAATGTTAACATAGAAAGAACTTCCCCTCATTGGTGACGAATGAATTTTCGATGGGATCTCATTTGGTGTCCTTTTGACTTAACCCATCGTGAGATTTTGCTTCCTTCGGTAACAAAACGGTCTAGCAGTTGAGTTCTGGCAAGGGATGGTTATTTTCATTGTTCTTCAGTATTTTTCGTTCTTACTGATATGCACCCCAGGGTTGTGGTTTCGCGATTCGACTCGCCAGTTTGGCCATACTGACTCGTCGCCATCGTTTGCCGTTGTGATTGTGGTTTTGCACGGGTAGTTGATGTGTCATATGCCTTCGTTACGGTTTCGATTGACAAGGGTTGTTGAGAGTCTGAGCTTGGCACTCGGGTGGAAAATTTGGTGTTATGCTCTACGTGCCCGTACGTTTTCCTGTAGCACCGTGAAGTGTTGTTATTCTGTCGGTGTCATATTTTTTTCTATTTTATTTCATTTTCCTTTACGGTGTCCACGTTTATTCCGATTTTTTTTCTGCTCTTGTGATGCTTTTCTGTAACGCAAAGGAAACATTTAGCGGAGCGTCATCCGGAAGGATGATATGGTTGTATGCTTTCACTTTCACTATCGCTCCATGAGTTTGTCATAAAAAGGCTATAAAACACCATTACAAGTGAGTCGTCACTGTGCACTATGCGTGTGTTCTTGACGTTTTTGTGTGATTTTTACATTTATGACATGAGAACATGAGTTATATTAGGTGTTTTTCTCAAAATGATGTTGATTATTTATTTTCAAACTATTTCATTTTTGTGATAGCATTTAAAACACACTCCCTTATGTTTCTCCCAATCATAAATTGTTGTCACTTCTATGGCAAATCATTGTAAATAGTTAAACATTTTGACACCGTTGGTGGTAATGCATTTAGCTTAAAACTCAATTCCATCTTCAGTCCTAAAGATGAGATGATACTAGGCTAACCCCAAGGGGAAATCATCCGCCTAGCAATCATCGTGGTCCTCATCGTTGTCGTCGTGTGAAGTAAGAAATCTCACGATAATTGAGTTAAACCCTAAGGGCTGTTCCAAATGTCCAAATATAGACACTTTGCGTTTTCCACCGTATCGCTGGGTGCTATTGGACCATTCGCTTCCATGTGCAACATGACGATCGTTGTTGGAAGTAGAATTCCCATTCCCCGACTGGTTTGTGCCTGGAATAGAATATCTTTTGTGAGGGGTTCGTCGTGATTTCGATAGGAACTTGCGAGCTGTAACTCCCCCTGTCCTAACATGCGTCAAAGTTCAGCATGGGTTTGTGTTTGGTGGATTATGCTGCTACGCTGCTTTACCCTCCGAAAAGGCACAAGGCGTGGAATGGAATAAATCGTACAAGTTTTCAACCCCAGATAAAACATTTTACGGCAAGGGGACATGCAGGAAAAGTCTTCGCGACCAGTACGCGTACCTGCGGTGGTAGTGCTGTGATTTTTGTCCCTGTTCACCGATTTTACCATAAATTCGCTCTTGACTACCTGCTTCCACCCTGCGAACGTTCACGCATTCCACAAACCGTAAAGTGTTCCCCCCGGTCATTAGGGGCCGAAAAAATTGAAACGCAATAAAAGTACACATCTAGACCTGTCACGGTGCTTTTCCGTTTTCTCTCAACCAGCTAGAAGTGAGTACATTTTACGGTTTGCCGGTGATGATGGGATCCGGATTGCGATCCGTTTTGCACCCGATCGGTGCAGCCAGGGCAAGGTTTGTTTTCGCATGAACAGCGCAGTAATTTAAGCCCAATAAAAATGATATTAATCCAGTTTTGCGATAAATTGCCACACCGTCGGATGGAAGGGAGTCCCGTCCATCCAGTTCGGGAGGGAAGAAAAAAAAAACACACGACACTCGGCATGTCTCGTACACAACTTTACTTCTGCTCCTTCTTCTGGAGGGACCGATTACGTCACCTCGAAGAAAAAGTAACGGCAACAAGAAAGAAAAAAGGAGGGTGTTAAAAAGGCAATGAAGCGGTTGTCCCGGAGCAACCGGAGAACTGTGGGGCGCAAAGGAACATGTCTTTTTTGGGGTTGAGATAAAAGTGGCAAGCAAAAAACAAGAATCCGCAGGCAGTTAGTTAATCTTTCACCGTTGTAAATCGGATTCACCTGCCTTCGGTACACAACGATGTCGAGGTTATATACTGATGATGAATATTTTACAACCCTCAACGGCAAAAAATAAGACTAAATTTGTGCTCCTTACTTGGGTGGCGGATGTATGGGCCTGACGACATGCGAAATTGATACCAAATTATTTCAATTTCAATTTGTTTATAACTGCAAGCAGTTACTGAAAATGATAATAACTAAAGAATTATCTCATGGTTATTGGTCATTCGTTGATCGAAAGCAATGATTAGTTAATAGTATTCTTTACATTGGATTATTTATAAAAGTATCCAATGGTTTGTTTTGCAAAATGGATATATCGTTGGTCACAAAAACAAAATAAACAAACTTTTGGAAGAAGCGGATTGAAATAAAATATATTTGAAGATTTTAAGAAATGTAACCTCCTATTTAATTATATGTTTCAGGGACCCCAGAAAAAATCACATTTATTATAGTATTCAGTCGCTCGAAATGAAATATTAATTAATGCTCTTTTTAATTATTACTTTTACCTCTACAATACCGGTATTGTCACTTAATTTAATTGGAATACGTGTTAGAACACATAAAATGAAAAGAATAAATGGAGAATTTTAGATTAAATGACTTGTAAAATGTGAGTAAATCTTACTCCAGTGGAATTAAAAAAATGGTATCCGAATAAAATATACAAACAATTAAAATAGATTTTTTGAGTATTTTTAAAATCACCTAACTCGGAATTATAAGCACATGAAAATATATATTTTAAGATTGTTTATAGGAAAATAAGCAGTTAATTTGAAAAAAAAATAGAATACCTTACGGGAGGCAAATCAAACGGTGAACCCTCATTAAAACGATTTACTGTCGGGCTACACCGATCCATATTGATGCTATCTGGCAGAGGATGCGCTACCACGAAACGGCACGTAAAAGGTGTCACTAATCTGGTGGGTAATTACTTGCCAATCCGTGGCAATGGTGTGGGCAATCCTCACTACCATTCAAGATACTGTGCCACAGCAGCGAGACATACGGAAACGATGCGTGCAATCTAGATGATGATGATGATGACGACGACGACGACGATGTTTTTTGGATGCGTGACATCGACAGTGACGGTGGCAATGTATGACATGGTAGTAAATCCCTCCGAACCAATTTACACCTAATCACGCATTACAAATTAATTTCGTCCAGATTACCCTACCAAAATCGGGCAGACACACAGCACGGTACACGGCGAGTGGTTATGGAACATATATAAAGTCCAAATTAAAAAGCTCCCTACGCTGATGTGCTCACCCTAACTTCGGCCCTAACCCGCGACACAGCCCAACACAACACGTGAAACTCCAGGACAAAACTCCGCAACGCCCGCACGCTCTAGTCTTCCTGTAGCTCCCGAATGTTTTCCACGCGGATAAACTCCGTATCCATCGCCCCTACACGAGTTTCATTTACATAAAATTTCTTCCCACCCCTCCATCATTATCCGGAGGGGTTTTACGAAGAGTACGGAAGCAGCGGGGAAGATTACGAGACTTTAGTTAAGTCGCGGTTGATAGTCAGTTGCACCCCCAGGGCATGGGAGCAACCTATCATGGCAAAGGTTTCCACGAGGCGCGGTGTGAAAAGTGGAAAAGTTTAACAAATTTGCTCTTGATCAACGAGGATTAAAACGGTGGAGGGCAGCAATGCAAAGTTGTTTCCAGATCGTTACCACTTAGACGCACAGGAGATGGTAAGAAATGTTAAGGCTCACAGGAGCTTCCTGGTGTACTTACCAAAAAAGCAGTCAAAGTTGTGAAATGATCAAATTTCGGGTATTAAAGCATTTCTTCTTGTATTGCTGGGAAGAATCGTAGCAATTTGAGGTTGAGTATTTGATGGAGCACCGCGAGTGTGAGCAGCATGAATATTCACACCCCAACAATCGCCGTCGTCATATTACGGAGATCCACTGGTGCTTTGTAAATACTCGCGATAGACACAAAATCCGGATGGTACTTATCGTGCAAATCACCCGTGGGATTTTCATCGAGCATCGTTCCAAGCTTGCAGTATCATTGCAGGCGCCTTTCGATGGGATCCATAAAATCAATGGCGTCTGACAGAGTCAGCAAAAGCGTGCCTCTCCCCAACGATAGCTACGCTGGGTGGGCAGAATATGTTACGATACGTGCGGGATCTGTCCTCACTCGATCTAAGTGAAATCATCACCATTGCCGACGTCGTCTTCCCAAGTGACGATATGAGGCCGCATGGTACGATGCCGGAGGCGCACATACATAAATACATACATTTGTAAGGAGTCAGCCACCAAACAGCCAAGCAGCGGCGGCCCCCACAGCTCACAGCTTGTTTCGAATTTGATGCGTCAAATATGATGGCAATGAGCCTTGGTAGGGTTCGTCCCCGGGATACACAACCACAGCATCGGTGGATCGAAACACTTTTCGGAGGCGACAGAGATTGTTGCGGAGGATATAGTATTACACCACCGAAAAGCCCATCCAGTGTGTGAACGCCGACCATGGCATGGTTGTATGGTCTCCAATTGCCCATTGACAGAGTGAAGGGGCGGGCGACAGGCGAGGTATCTTATAAAGATGTGATGATCGCACTGATGGCGGTACGTTTGTGTTTTGATGAAGTTTCTGGTGACACTTTATGGCAGCCTGTTGGAACTGTTGGCAGCCAAGAACTTGTATATGGTTAATCAGGGCAAGCAACAAGCAACTTGAAGTTGGGGCGGGAAATGGAGGGAGTTTGCTTTCGGGGTCATCATATCTAGTTATCCTCCGGGAGTTTACCGTTGTTTGACGACAATTTGCAACATCTCACTGGAGCTATTACCACATTGAACTTTTCTAACGCAGGAGTATGGGCATGCAGCATTAGATTTAGGGTGTATGAAAGCAGTTTGAAATAGCATTGCGGTTGAATTTGGGAGGCGCTTAATTATAATATATCTATTTATATATTTGTTCTATCGTATAGAAATCGTGGTTATGTAATAATCCGATGTAAAAAGTATTGTAGGTCGGCATGATTTGTAAAAGCCTTCTACAGTTGAGTACAATTAAAATAAACTCGTAGCTGGTTCCACTCTGAATCCGCAAGTTTTGGAACCAGTTCCGAAAGGTAGGATCATGTAGGATGTAGTAATGTAGGAACCGTCTAGAACCAACCGGGATCAAAAACTGTTCGGAGTCCTCTGGAATTCAGAATTACAGAACCGTTCGAAATCATCCGAAATTGTCCGGAGCCTTCTAGAATCTTCTTCTTCTTGGCTAACACCCACTTTGTCCATGCTGCCCATTCATGACTTACTAGACTTATTAGTGCTACGTATTTGGACAGTCAGTATTCAAATACTTGAACGCTTTAGGAATATATACATCGATTAAAATTCTGGACGATTCCAACAACTCGGGACGGTTGAGTGCAGTTCTGGAAGGTTTCGGACGATTCCGGGCGGTTCCATACGATTTCGAGCAGTTCATGCGGTTTCCAACGGTTTCTGGCGGAATTTCTTCTTCTTCTTCTATGGCTCTACAATCTCGAGAAGTCTTGGCCTGCCATTTCTGGCTTCCATTACTTGAATTTATGTGCAACAGGATACTCATTCCTGTGTAAGGGGGATCGGTTCGAATGGGATTCGATCCCCGGTCCTGCACATTTGAAGACTGGCGCTACCATTTCCTTCACCAGCGAGCCGTACCGGAACTGGCGATCCACTTTTTTAGAATCAAAAACGGAGTAACACTATACGAATTCGAAATGGAACCGTAGGCGCGTACCAAAGTTTCTAAAAATCAACTTTTTGTGCTTAGTTGGGACACCATCCGATAAACGTGAGCTTCTCTGACCTTGGGAACACCATCCGTTACTAACGTGTTGCACTAATCCGATTATAGTCCCTCGTTATTTGTACCCATCTTACCATCGAAGCTTATTCAATTAGCTCACTTATATTTTCTAAAATGGTATCCGTTTTTATTGAGTTTTATAGTCCACGGTATTCGTTTGCTTTCAGTTGAATTCTAAAGTATTAATTACAGGATGCTCATCTGTACTTGCCATCTATACCACCGAGTCGTCCAGATTTAAGTCCAGTTAGTTAGTTATATTCAAATATAACAGTAAACTGATCATAACTTGAAATTGCTTCACAGATATTAGTTAAAAATGCTCATAATTCAAACTACTTTAAACAATTGCAAATCAACATTCAAATAATTATCAACACATAAGTGCACAAAAATTAAAAAAAACAAATCGATCACCTAACAGCCAAATTCTAGATGTCACATCACATCGTTGCAAACTGCGCACTAAACGGTTAATGACGTTTTCCTTTGCATCCTTTCTAACGAACGCTATGCACGCTAAGAAGCAATGTCATACCGAGCAGGATAACAGACTGCCGCGGAACGATACGCTAGGCATGCGAAGGAATCTGGCCACATACCACTCTACTATCGGTGCCATACCGTATGCTATCGTGCCGAGCTCATTTTTGCCCTCACGCGCCACAATAAAAGGAACAGCTCAAAACCACTACACACGCCAGCGTCGAGAAGTGATGCTCGCGAGAAAAAGAAACAATAAGGAACAAACATCCTTCTCGACTGGTTTGGCATAAATGGCAGCAGACGCGACCTCGCGAGCGGTTAGTCGTTATTTTTTGCTCCTTCGACGTGGCAGGCAGCTGCTACAAACGCCATAAGAAATAGTTGGATGCCCTAGAAAGAATCCTTACGAGCGAAGGGTGGAAGGCGCACCTCAACAGGGGGACAGGAAGCGATCGGTTAAGGGTAAGTCCCTGATACATGGCAGGAACAGAGATAGATAGAGAAAGAGAGTGAGCGAGTGAGTGGAATGTGAAGTGCTACGGCATGCCAGTGAGTGTGGAAGAAATCGCAAGCACTGCACGCCCAAGTATGGTGGCACACGAAAGATTAAACCGAGCAGAGATGAATGAAAAGAGGATTTTTATTACACAATAAGGCGTAAATATTCCATTTTATCCCTTTCTCCGTTTTGTCGGTCTTTCCTGCCGGGATTCCCCGCGACTTCCGCTGCAGTTCCTGTGGCGGCAGTTTTTTTTCTTCTTTTTTTCTGCAGCGCAGCAATACATACGCAAGACTAAAAGCGTTCTTTAAGAGTTGGAAAAGAGCGGCAGCCAAACAAACCGGGCAGATGAATAGAGCGAAAGTGGAACGACGTCATAGTAAACGGATCCAGGCCAGTTGACAGACACACCCAGCGGCAACATGGGCGTTGAAAAGACGGGGATGCACCACATCATTCCGTCTGTTCATCCTGCCGGGAAAGCCTGGCTCGCAAATATCGACACGGTGACTTTGCGTGCGGAAAACCGACCGACCGTTCGTCGGTGGCAGGCTAACGTCGTTTTGTTTGCTCCCGTGCTTGCGTGAGCAGCAGAAGATGGAATCATAATAACGCACTTTATTTTTATGAGACGGTTCTATTTTGATGGTTGATAAAATATTAAGCTGCTCGCGCGGTACGGTGTCGTGGCAGCCGTTGAAGTCAATCATTTTCACATGAGTTTATCGAAAGGCGGAGAGTGTTATTGGTGGTGAAGGATCCAAATTTTGGCTCATTACTACGAAAGATTGCTCTTTCATAATAAGGTGTAAGAGTGGTGGTTTAAGTTAGGACACGAAGGGAATGTGCCGAAAAGTTATTAAGCCCAATTTGGAGACATTTTCTGCGGGTTGATTCTATCATCCTGTTAATGTTCAGAACACAATTGTCGAACATCCATTTGCGACATTTAATACGATATATTTAATAGAAAGCCGTTAAAGATCTAATAAGTCACGGAAATCCAATCGTCGACAGTGTTTGTTTCAATTGATGTTGCTGTATGTTTAAAACTACTAGGAAGTACGCCTTAGTGAAGATGTATCTCAACATCAATTATAGTACATACTTCAACAAAAATTGATCAAAATTATTTGCGCTATGGATTAGTTTTCTGTATTCCCTAATTATTGATATCATTCCATTGTTGGGCGGTGTTTGTGCGCAACAAATTGAATTTATGTCAGGCTCTATTTGGAAGCGCTACGATGTCTCATGCCAACCGTTGACACAATTACTAGACAATACCGAGGACATTGTTCCATTTGATTCAATGTGCGTGCAACCGACGGTGACAATCACGATTCAGGCGGGTTTTCCAGCCATTCCCAAACGCCATGCAATGGGCATCCTAATCTAGGACACTCGTTTGCGCTTCGTCCCAATTGGTGTTTCCTTTCGTTGTTACCCTTTTTCCGAGCAATAGTGCCAAAAAGAAATAAAATAAGCCCGAAAGCCCAAAATGAGTTTCCTCACTGACGAAGTGTCTTTAACGTCGAGCGCTTGTTTGTCTGCATCCCTCGGTTGGGCTCAGAGGCAGAGGGAAAAGGCTCGGTCAACAATTTTTGCCGTTTACTGCCGTATGCTAAGAAAGTGTACTGCGATTTGCAAAAGGACCAAACAATCCTCCTGCTCCAGGACCAAACGAACATTCTTTGTCCATCTGCTCAAGGGGCTCGGCAAACAAACAATCGGCAATGGAAGGAACATTACGGAAAGGAGGAGAATGTCAGGTTTTATCGCATTTTTTTACGTGTTGTTGCTTTGCAAACATTACTCTTCATTTGCAGATCCATGTCATTCTGCTGTGAGTGCTACTTAGGGCAAAAGTACGCCGCACAAATGATTGTGTAGCCGCCTGCGAAAGGTCTTTCACTGTTGGATTTCTCCTGTCTGAAGTCCGTAGCGGGCAACAGTTGCGTGAAAAGGGAATTACAGCGCCCAGTGGTAACTGGCAAACCCAGAAGAAGGTCCCGGATCAATGTCTTGATCATCTCGGGGGCTAGTGTCTGATGACATACAAACACACACACACACAATACTTGGACTGGGATGACCAAGATGGGTCGTCATCGTTAGGAGTCGTGATGAATAGACATTGTTGTAGAAAAGCATAGTCCTCGAGCACGAGGTAAGATGAAATGGCGTGTACTGTGAAGGACGGATCGTCTTCGCTATATCTCATCTCCTCTCCATGCTGGGAATATGCTCGGCTAAGACTCGTAATAAGATGAACAAATTACATGTCAGCTACTGAATTAACAATTGACATATGTTTTGTTGAGCTTAGGGGACAAATTTCAAAAACTACCTACGCACGGATTATAAACAGTCAGTTATGTTCCATTTTGTTGTACCAAAATCTGGGAATTTATTATTTCAATCTAAAAACTTGTTAAAGAAGTAAGAGAGCTAAGCGACGAAGCAGTATGATGATTATAAAACTTGCTGGTATAAGTTATTTTACACGTAAGACGCTTCCATCAAATAAGCACTTATCCTCATATTGAAGATGTTCCTTCGAGATAACGACCTAATGCCATTATCTCTCCTTATAAATAGTCATCGTAAGCTGTATTAGGCGATGTCTGAAACGAAAATTCTGACGATGCTTATGAGACTAGATAAAATCCCCAAACACTTAGCAGGGCTTCAGCATAGTGGTGACGTTTTAAGTACACGAGGATTTCTTCCAGTGTTGGTATGATTTAATCAAATCCTTGATTCAGACACAACTAACTAGCTCTGGAAGTCACTACACTCCTGGCAATTCGGTCGTACAGCATAATCATGAAGCAGTAGTGTCAACAAGTTTAAAATTCTATTGATTACTGTACTTTTCTGTAATTTCACCAAGTCTGAAGTGACAAAAAATGGTGCCCGTTTACCATCTTTGGTTGACCAGGTACGTGGTACGGGACTTGTGTATCGATTCTACGTTGAATGGAATCTTATTCTTCAACGAACCCCCCTTCGTCTCCATTCCGTTGACCTCATTTTGGCATCCACAAAGCAAACGAACTCTTTCAGCATTGTACTTTTCTTATCCTTGGCCACAAGAAGAAGAAAAAGCTAGCTTTTAATGCTTGTGCAATATAGAACAGTAGTTACTTCTAGCTGCAGCGTTTGTCGACTGTCGACAGCATCGTGTCAAGAGAATCCGTGAACAGACGATTCACCCCGTCAATGCAGCGTACAAAAAGCGACCAAAAGCTGACTGAGGACGCCAGAACAAAGTGTTACAACATTTGATCGGGGATCACCCTTCCCACCGCGGTCGCTGAACGCGGGGGGCGACGACTCTGTCCTAGTTTAAGCAAGCGGTGAAAGTGAGATCCCTGGAAGAAAGCTTGTACGTGCGCTGGGACTGTACGATGCCAAGGTGGGAAAGCGAATCATAAAAAGCGACCCTGTTGAGCAACGACACCGTCATCATTTTTGTCGTCGTGCTCAGGAACGGATGGTCAGGAACGTTGAACCAAGAGGTGGATGATTGTGCCCTCGTTTTAGTTGTCTGGAATGGAAAATGACTGCTCATGCGGTGCCTGCAACAATAAAGGAGCAGTTGCCGGGTGAATGTATGAAATTTCAAACTTTTCACCCGTGCCTCTGGGCTGGCTGGGTGGAGGACAGTGTAGACATTGACGTGAGGTATACTCCAAGCGGGTTCAAAAAGGACACTCACGATCCTTTTGGTGTCACGTTGACTCGATGTGTGGTGGATTTTTTGTCTGTGTAACTATTTTAGACAAACATTAAAGAAGAACATGGGTCACTAACAAGTATCGTTGTTTCGAGGTCGGCAAAAATGCATAACTACACAGATATGTATTATATTCAGTGCCTGTAGTGCTGGCGTTCCAGAGCTAGCTTAATCCAATCTGTTTTGGCGATTAGCTCCAAACAAACACCTGCGACCTGGCCGCAGAAAAGTTCATTCAGTGTTTGTAACGTTAACTTTATATTATGGTGTGCTTGAGCCAAAGAAGCTCGGTGCTAATCAACTCTTCAGTGTGATCCAATACACCTTGACACGGTCAACTTTGTCATTCAAACTTACCAGACTGCTGTAAGCGCGTAACTCTCTAGAGAGAAAGAGAATGAAGTTCGTAGGACCATGCATGCGAAAACTTGCTCGGTGAGTATGTTAAAACCATCATACACGACAAGGAAGAATGTATACAGGAAGACTTTTCGTCCTGTCGTGAGACACACACTACCAGTTCGTGAACATGAGGTGAGTAATTTGCACCTTACAATGTGCACATTTGTCGGTGTCAGCCACCATGGTAATTAATTCTAATGAATTGGTCCGATAGCATGTCTACACGTAACGCTCTCGTCCAGTTGATGGCCATTCTTATACGTCCCATGTGAATGCTTTTGGTTTGGCAGAACATTTGGTTGCTTCCAATATTCTTTGTACTGCATTCATGTTGTCCACTTTTACGTATCTGTTGCAAAAGATGCACAGGAAACCCCAATTCTTGGTTCTAAATTTATTTTAATACACATGATTCTCCATCTGCACGGAATGGAGCGCAGTGAAAGTGAGTAAAAAAAAAATAACAACTGCAACTGTCACCCCATGAAGCAGGGTGGCCCTTCTTTCATGCTAAAAACTAGCCAAATCCACCGGTACCGACCGAAGAAGAGTTGGTGGTCCATATTTTGTGTGTCTGAGCTTCCTGTCCGGTGATTAGAGGGCAAAGATGAGTTAACGATGATATGCATATTCTACCATGTTGGGTGACCAACACTAAAACTCAAACTCAACGGACTACCCCCTATTGTTGGTGCACCGTATGTTCTACCGTACACCAGAGAACCCATGGGGACATAATCGTACACGGGGCTGTTTCTTGAATCTCCAAATCTTGCCCTATCCCTCCCGTGGGGCCGAAAGGTTGCACATGGCGTGAACACTATCGTAACCGAATCGGATGCTCTTATAATGGTCCCGTTTGTTGAGTCTGAAAGGTTCAGCATCTACAACCTCCCGAAGAGCAATACGGTATATACACATGCACACCAAATAGAGCGGTGTCGGTGAGTAGTCTTTTCTGGAGGATTGAGATTTGTTCTCCGAATGGTGTATCGTTTCGTTACCGGAACGGGATTGCATGCTGCGCATGGTTTCGGATGAACGTGTGGTCCCCAAGAAATGCAGCAACAGTCGGTGGCCACTCACGCACCTCACGGGGTATACACGTCCGGTGGGAGCAAACGTGCAACTGCTGCTGATGAGGATTATTTATGATAATGTGTCGCCGGCAGGCTAGAAAAGCGCTCGCAGCAAAGAACCGTTCGTTCAGTCAACCAAGAGCTAACAGTGACCACCATCATCAGGCGCTACTGTGCTGCAGCAAGCTGGAGCATGCCACGGAGGAGTGAAGTTTATGCCACCCAATAACAACAACAACGACATCGATGACGACGACAACATCGTTTTCGAGATGGCAGGGAATGTCACCGATGTGCTTTTGATGATGGCAAATCTGCATTCTAATATCTCAACGGTAGCACAAACCGAGACACAGATTTGATGTACCCGTTGTTGCTGTATATCAGTGTGCATGCGCACAGACACCCGCACCGATTCACACGTTCGTTCCAAAGTGTGGTGCCAAAGGGCTGCACACAAAAGGTACTGTACATTGTAAAGCGATACGCTCAATCTTTCCTTCCTGCTACTGACGATACTGAAGAATGCAAATGAGATGATCGACGCTGCGGCATGAATGCTTTGCACAGTTATCTAGAGTGACAGGGCATCGGAGCTAGCCAGCCAACCAGCCAGATCGGCAGGTGTTTGAAATGATTATTATCAATTTCTTAACATAATCAAAAGCTCGTAAGCTTTCAGCATAACTCTTTATCAGCTTGCTTTTATCGTGCACATTCAGCCCCAGGAATGGCTTTCGTTGTGCTTAACGCATCCAACTAAAGCGAGCTTTAAGTTATAAACCATCCTGCCAAAAGATACCACAACCTGGCTGCAGATCAAAAGCCGAAGCGCAAAGGAAAATGCGATCCAGTAAAAATATTTCCTTTTGGCCACATCAAGTTGTTTTTCTGTTTGAAGCTCTCGTTTGCGCTGGGTTTCACTTTACAGCGGCAATGTTTCGTACTGCATTCGCTCATTTCGATACGATATTGACGTAAGGGCAGCCAGTGCGGGTTCTAGCGGCAACCAAAAAAAAAAAGAGGAAAACCAACCTGCTATTATTGCCGGCGGGAACTGGGGAGCTGGGTCTGGTGGTAAAACCATAAACAATTATTTACTCCGGATTTCAGCAAACGCAGCTTCTTCTGGTTCTACACCAACGAGTTGCCATCCTTCGCTCGGAAAACGCGCCATAAATCTTTCGTCGTCGGAAGTGGGTGTTGTTGTTTTTTTGTTTTGTTGCTGTGTGTGTATGCTGTAGTTCTTTTCCTCGTTTGTATTTCCCTTCTGTTATGCTGCCTCGTTCACTTTCCGACCCGTGCTAGCTTCCGGATTCTTTTGATCCCAACCACCGTGGATAAGAGAGGACTTGGTAGAACGACCGTACCGAAACGGGCGCACCTGAAGAGTGTGGGTGCCGGTACGGTTGCGAATGGTTGGTGAAAAATATGAATTCAACACCAGGCAACACAGATAAGTCAACATATTTATGCTCGACGCTCGACTAAAGCACTGTGTGTGGGAGCAGAACACATTTCGTGAATGGCAAGAATGGACGAGGATGTATAGAACCACGGTAGAGGTGGAGAAAAAAAAGGGAAAGCGGAAAAGTTTCATTTAGCACGTTACCACTGGCCGCAATCCGGTGCGGTCGTGATTCGCGAATGATTCGGTGTACTTCGCGGCAGTTTGTTTGGATTGGGGCTTAAGATTGCTGTGCTTCCTTTTGAAGGCTAATTTCGACAAACCACCACACAACCGAAAGCTAATGTAAAAAAAGCTTCAACGACACGTTAGCGAGCTGCCTGTTTTGCACAATGTGTGCATCGTAAAAAGACATTTGTGGTTCGTAAACAACTTCCGAAACTTGTGTCAATTAGAATGTTATATTGGTAAAGAACAGTCTATTATATCAACATTTTTTTTAGAGTAAGTGGATCTAGGACAGGAGATCGAATCCCATCCGGACCGTTTCCCTCGTAGTGATGATGGAGTATTCAACCAATGACTCTAGTAAGCGATTATATGACCAAATATGTCGTTAAGGTATGAAAAGACAAATAGAGAGAAAGAGAGAGAGAGAGATCTATGAGAACTTCAAACGTAAGGAGAATTCAATAAAATGTTATTTGAATCCAAACCAACTGTTTTCTAACAGAACACTGCGTCGTGTTAATTAATAACCGTTTAATTTCCATCGAAATATTACACGAAATTACTTATTGTGGTATTCGCACATTCCGGAGAAACGTCTTCGTTTCTACGTACCAAATGATGGCAACCGACACGACGATGAGAGTTTTGTAAAGGCACACGTAAACATGGGCCAAGTTGATCAGCATTATAATATGTATCAAATGTCAAACATATGTTATCTGCCCACCGCCACATCGTCGTAACCACCGCAAAGCGGACGTATGTTCCACAAGACGTCGTCTGCCAATGCTGTCTACCGCGTACGTTCATCGATTATTCAAACGAAGCGCTCCGAGATGGTGAAGGAGTGCTACACATGCGGTCCCCAGCACGGTATTAGGCAGCTGGTGGAAGGATCGATCGATCGCAACCGGCCGGATGGTTGAGCTACATTCAAATCATGTCCGCGCTGATTTCGAAGGAGGAATGGGCCAGCAAGCATGTGTGTGGAGGATGTGGATATTTTTCTTCTCTTATGCTATTCATCGTGAAGCAGCAGTTGAAATTTATACCATCGCAACCGTAAAGGTCGTATGATGCAAACATCCGAAGGTCAACCACACCAACGACATGGCAGGACAAATGTGTAAGCTAAATGTCGACATTGATACGGGAATGATCGCATTTCGTGTTAGCTTTACCAGCATCTTTTCCGAATCATGTCTTCCAGCAAAAATCCCATTTCTTCCATTGTTGTCCTATTTATTTGGAGATAAACCATTGGCCAAGTGAAAATTGGATTGCAAGATAAATTATTTCACAATCCAGCTCTCCAGTCGAAGGACGGGCGCGTAATTTTAGATCGATTTCTCAAATTGAAAGCAATCGTTCGTTTGTCACTCGACTACCCGTCGCAGTCCTAAAACAAATGGATGGCAAATCAAGCCCTTCTTGCAAAGTGCCAAACGTCACTTGCAACACACTCAAATCACCTCCTACCCTGCCGTCCCATCCTAATCACGATGCCAAGACAATTTCCAAGGCTTCAAAGGCCCAACCATTTCCAAATTGTCACCTTCAGGTTTCCTTTCCTTTCTCGGTGCGGTATAATTTATTCGTTCCTGCCCAATGTGTTTGCCATTTGGTAGAGAATTATGGCGCCACACATTGAACGGCCACTTCGCGTATTCACCATCCCGTGTTGTTGGTGTTCTCATCGCACAATTCAGTCGCGATTCGAAAAGAGATAAAGACGGCTAGACCGTGGACAAACGGCGGCTGAGACAACGGTAGACGGACGGGTATCGTGGACAACCGATTACATAATTGTGCAGCGGATTCGACGAACGAGTTACAGTCGCGTAGTCGCGTGATGTGCAATCCGGTCTCTCCCCGTTTATGGGTTTGTGTGCATCGGGCGCAGCGTGTGCACGGAGCTTCGATTGATCTAAATCAGGTTCACCTTCGTCACACTGCCACCACCCACCCTGCCATTCCATGCGACCACGACGATAGTACTTTGGTCACCAGCATCAGAAACCACACTACAAACACCTTGATATGCACTGTGTGTATGCGTGTGTACCGTGTTTTTGGAGTTTAAACTTAGTCGACGACTGTCGCTTTTTTATTTTTGTTTGTTTCTGCACTCCCGCAGACAAACTCCGCAGAGTGCGTTTATATTCATTTGCTTAATCCGGCAATAAATCGATTCCGATTGGCTGTCGGATTAAGATGGGTTTCGGGTTTGGGACGGGACACGTACAGGTTGGTTGGCGACGGTAAGGGGATGGAGCGGAACTAAGGATGGATGGGTGTAGTGGATCGAACATCAACATCGTCAATTTAAAATTTACTGACCACTTGATCGTATGATCTTTGCGCGACGTGAGGTGATTATGTTACGAGTATTTCGTTTTTGTTTTCTTCACTCTAGCTTATTTCCATGTAGCATGTTTGTTTTATTCTCGCTTACTGCTGCTGCTTGAGAATATTAATAAATTCTGCACCCTTAAGGTTATCGTGTTTTTCCTTAATCTAATCACGTTGCGTGACAAACAGTATTTAAGCAAATTAAAAACTGCATTTAAAGTTCGTTTTTGCACCTTTTTGTTTGTTTGTTTGCCTATAATAAATTGACTTCCAAATGAATGGCAACCGCTATTGAGCCTTCACCTGCCGCATGCTGATCATAACGTTCGGAGGGAAATAAAACCCTGGAGGTGGGAGTAAAAATATTAGAGATTAATAACAACATCTCGTGGTCAAAGATACAAGATTTACAGAGCGTTTTTTGTTTTGTTTTGTTTTCACACTTATCCTGTGGCGATATTAAAACCTACAACATCTGACATCTCGTCGATAAATTTGACTCCACCTCCCACTAGGACGCACGCAAAACAGCAGCAACCAACAAGTAAGGCGTATAATGGACAAGGAAAGGTAAATAAAAAAAGGAAAGACAATCTCACACGATCAGAAGATTTATTGCAAATCAGCGCCACTAGCGATCGAAAAAGCTCCACCTTAAGCCGTTTTCATTAATCAACCCGCACATGGGTGACTTTTGCAGCGAACCATCTGCATGGCGATCTCCGGCGTGGTTCTAAAATCGTGGTACGAGCAACGCTAGAGCAATTTAGCATGATTAAGCTAATTCATTTGCATTCGAGCACGGAACAAAGCCGGCAGACGAAAGCGATGGGTTGTTTACGATCGATTGATGGAGATTAATACTTAATGCGGGTCGGTCGAGAGCATATCATCATCGTTCGAGAGGCTTGTGATCGATTAGGAAACGTAATTACTGGAATTGGTTATGACCATAAGCGGAGCAACGGCTCATAATGTTTTTTTTTTTTTTATAGTAGTCTTTTTACTTCTGTTACATTTGCGGACAACCATCTGGGACTAACCGTTACTTCGAAAAGGTGTATTTTTTAAATTAATTTCACCAAGCCAAGCTATTGCTGATGATATAAAAAATTTACTACAATTTGTGGACGAGTTTTCCAGTCGTTTAAAAGAAACTAAACTTAATGAACATTTGGTACCCAGGAATCCCAGAAGGATCCATGTTGCCTATCAGTGGACGTTGGAAAAATCTAGTATATGAGCGTATTTCTAAAATTCAGCTTTATCTCAATTTATGTAAGGTAGCGAAAACATGATCGATATTCTTTCCGATTTCATTTTCCTACCCAGTAGAACAGTAACTCAGCGAGACACTGATGATTGGTCGAAAACTAAATCAAAGAAACTATAAACAATTTGATTCAAAGAGTTCGATTATTGCGCAGAACAAACGTCTTAAAAAGAGACGGAGTTTTGCTGGAAGCTAAATAAATCAATAAATAAATAAATCAATAAATTAATCAATAAATCAAACTTATCAATCACACAGGAATTTGGGTTGAAACAAACATACAAACAAATACAATAATTACTGCCAGTTTGCTCTGGTTTCTGAAGATACAAAAAGCAACTAAAGGTGTCTCATAAAAAAACCGTTGAGGTTAATTACAATAAAAACGAATTACTTCGAGCAACATCACATTTTAATTAAGGGACAAAAAGCAGAAAAAATAATCTGAAAACGTTATAAATGTCAGTTGTGCAGCACACGTTGACGGTAACTGTCCTCAGGGAATATCGATGAAGCTCGTGCGCCTGTCGCTAAATCCGCTTCCTTCACACGTTATCCAACCAGAAACCGACCAGAGCATCAAAATCCGTCCACAAACAAGCACACGTACACACAGGTGGCTTCGCAGACCATGCATCATAAGCGTCTGGGGCGAAGGTAAGCTTACCTCGTACCGATGCGGTGTCACTGGCATCCGTACAAAACCCGAGGTCGCGCACATGTGTGTTTACAGAAAGCTCTGGCAGCAATCATTTATGTAAGTATGCTGTTTTTTTTTTCATTTAGCCTTTGTATCTGCGCACCACCATTCGGAACAACCCTTTTCCCATTCACTAGCTGCTTTAACATTTGCAACTTGATTTTCGAACCAAATCACTGCCTGTTGATCCGCATCGGCAGCTTTGGTTAGCAAAGTGCGGTGGTCCCAGGTGCCCGGTGCTGCTGGTGCGGGCCGGTGCAATGTGAAAGTGTGTTTCGTTGCCGGTGTTGAAGGAGAGTTCGGGTTTTCGGGATTTATCGCCGACCGTGGCGCGTTTCCCAGCGTTTTGGTCGCGCGAAGTTGATTACGCGATCGTGGACCGCGTCGCCCCGGGGGCGCGCCATGATGCATATGGGGAGCACAAGGGCTTTAGCGCTTTCAACGTGACATTTTACGAACGAAGAGATAACATAACCAAGACGGATGATCGAACCGTATTTGTGTGAGTGTGTGTAAAAAAAGAGTAAGATGGGCAGAAGGAAGGGAGAGTGTGCAGGAGCATTTCTGGTCTCGTACTTTTGTGGTGTTTCAAAATCGACTGGTTATGTAAACTGGTGTCCGTTTAAATATTGCATTAAATAAACCCATTAACATTATTGGTCAATATTCGCTGAAACAGAAATGGTACGCATGTAGATTTGATGTATTGAAAATGAAGTGGTAGGATAGTAACAGAATAATGGGGCATATTAACAATTTTCCATTTTTTTCCAATTTCGACAAAAATTATAAAATACAGCAAATAGATTGGAACATCAGAGCAAATTGAACGATGAATAGTTTCCAAGCAAATAAAATTGGAAGTTAAATTTTTATTTATTTATTAATCCATTATGACGGCTACGTAGCCGTATGGTCTATTGGAAGTTAAATATTATAACAATAAAAACCTCAAGAGGAAAAGCATTATATGAATTAGGGTATCCTAAAAAATATAAAGAACGAAAAATAGATAGAAACATTTTAACAATCAAGAAGGTTGTATAATATAAACATTAAACCCATGTAAAAAATAGGAGAAATACATTAATGTAAAGCACAAACATATATTTCACAAATGAAATATTTCCAATAAAAAAGAAAAAAAGTATCAAGGACTAGTTCAGACTAAAAAACCATAAAAATCTAAATTTTGCATAAAACAATTAAAATATTATTTTGAAAAAAAAAAGAAAATATTAAATGGGTCCCAATAAAAATTTTATTGTTTTTTGTTGGTCATTATTGGTTGATTGAAACATGAAGGAGATGAAATGAAAAAAAAAATATGAATATTAGAAACTGTATTTCAATCATCCAATTCTAATTGATTATTAGAACGAGACTGTTTCCTTTGTTACTCATGTTTTAGAATAATTGTATAACAAACAACAATTGCTGTTTACACCCGTGCAAGTGGTTATTGGCAAGTTGTAGGGAGTTCAATCTTCTGGCGATAAGTGAAACACGAGAAAGTGTAAACCGATTACACACAAAAGCGCATATCGCGCTTCGATCTTTTCGCGCACAAGACGAAGTCTTCGAAGTTTGCTTGTATTTTTTTGCTGTATAAACGTTTTTTTTTGTTCGTATAAGCCAATCTAGAAAGGTATGAGCAAGTGGCTCGTTTGCACAAATTTGTCATCCACTGGTGCAGGAGTGCGATCGTTATGGTAGGCCAATAACCGAAGGGCAACTCTTCTACTTTGAGCGCTGCCGTACAAAAACATCGTCACACAGTTCGAATGTCGAAAACACACACACACACAAACGATGGTGGTAAAAAGAGTGTTTTAAAAAATAAAAAAATAAAAACAAGTAAAATAAAACATCAGCTCCATCGGTCCGTGGCGCGTGAAATTGGCTAAATTGAAAATGCATGTAATGAGGATAGCTGCTGCTGTCGCTGCTGCTGGTGCTGTCTTTGGCAACCGCAGAACACCGCCGCCGGTTTGTGTGCAACTGCATATCCGAGACCATCGGCTGCATCGGCTGCATTAACCGTACAGTGGTGGTGGTGGCCCCGGACGCTTCCTGTATCTTTTATGAGCGTGCCAGGCATTTTTCCTCTTACTTTGCGGCGTTCGAGCGTGTTCACCGACGCCCATGTCTTCGAGATGATGCTTTTTCTGCTCCCCATAGCCCTGACTTGCTCGCCACACTACCTGCTGAAGGACGGCGATGAAGGAGACTCTTCGCAGGTTGGTCTTATTCGCTGTGCTTATGCAGCAAACCGACCGCTCTCTTTTTATTGAACATCATAATAATGATAATAATACCAATAATAGTAGTAATAGAAATAATGATAATAATATTCAATGTGCTATAAAAGCGCAACGTCTGGCGGTGCATTCGGTGCAGTTGCAAAGGGGCAACGGTTGCACTTTGTTGTGCATGTCATCTTACAGTAAAGCCAATCTGCCAGCACGGTGTATAAATGTAGCGTGGCAAAAATAAACACGACATGTAACAAAACAGCAAAAAACAAGCCCGTCACAGTTAATAGTAAAATAAATGCGAATAAGACACAAAAACATGATTGTTCACGATGTCATTTGGAAGACTTCGGAATGAATCTTCTGCGTTAGGAATCTGCTATAGCACATTCAAACACTGCATCACACGTAGATTTCATTAATATTTTCGAGTGTTATTTTGTCTTCCAGTACCGTGCAGACTAATGAAATTCGAAAAACTGTTGCACTGCATCTTTGGAAGGTTGAGTCCCCATTTTATCTTCCGCATTATGAGCGCCGTTTTGCAATTTAATCGCTACGCAAAATGTCGAGGATTAAACATAATGATAATATACTTTTACTTTAAGCATCGGCATCGAATGGACGGTGCAGGAACCCATGGTGGCTCGAAAAGAAAATGTTGCAACAGTCGCAGAAAAAAGGTGCAACACATTAAGATAAGACCTGCGCTCAAGTCAGTAGGTGCAGCAGCACGTCGATGTCGGCACACGTTTTGATAGTTACCGTTCATCCGTCGGAGATATGGTTGAAAAAGTGGGAAAATCACCATTTCGTGTCACAATATCAAGTGAAGCTTGGAGCTAGTGAAGTTATAGTCTTTCCTTTCACTTCGTTTAGATGCTCGTCATCTAGGCGGCGAAAGGTATGGGGTTCAATGGTTGTGTACAAAATAGCACTTTAAGCGAAACTAAACTTGAAGCACTACTTTTTACCGCTGGATAATTTATCATGAAAATGTTTTCAGAAGATTCATTAGTGAAACGATCTTTTACATTTCGGTTTTTGGTTCATCAATCCATACAAAGAAATAATTGTGACATTAAATAGGTAAGCAGTGATTCATGCACTGAGAATCGCGTAAAAATCCTTAGTTAGACCGAATGTCTGAGTACATCGATAAGCCATAGAAAATAAGTAATGAACAAGTAACGGCGAATAGTGAATTCGTCTGTTTTTTTAAGATAATACGAACCGAATACTAAAGACTCTCAAAATGATAAAAATTGATTTATCCTCTCTTCCTTTACCTTCTTCTTAAAGGTATAGAAAATGATATAAAATCTGGCATTTTCAATCAATCAAACATTTCCAGTTTTTTAAATGTATAAATCATCATGCGATATAAAAAAAAAACAATACACCAAAATAATAAATTATAGAAAAACATTGTTTCGCAAAATAAAAATAGAGATAATATAAAAAACCTACTAATTGATGTAAGCAATACTTTGTCCTCTGTAATTATCTAAATATCCCATTGTGAACAATCAATTGCCAATTAAAATTAAATAGAAATGGATTGATTACATTTCTCTGTAACAAACAATATTTACTTTTCGTAGTATCTTTGTTATTGTGAAATAAAGCAACTTCAATGATTAGATTTGCAATGCAATTAACGGATAAAAAAACATTTTCGCTACAAACCAGGCAAATATATTGTCATCTAATGGCAAATGATGTATCCTGTTGTGATTTCTGTGCGACGATTCTTACCTGTAAATAAATAAATAATAGAACGATAAGTTATGTACAGTTGTGGGTTTTGTTTTTGTTACTTGACTAATTAGACTGTTTACTATCGCAAAAGTTTAGCTTGTTTAACGATTATTTTAATGAAAACATAGACATTGCATAATAAAGTTGTATGTACGGTTTTTTTAATAATCAAATACTTAAACAAAAACAAAGCCGAACGCTGTTAGTATTTTACAGCAACAGAAAACCTCCTAACTAACTCATTAATTTTACCAAATTGATGGCAGTGAAGGTATCGTTTTTTTTCCCTCCATCAAATCGCTTCTATCGCTGGTTACTGCACTAAATTTTATCGAAAATATATAGTGCATCGTTGCAATGAATCTTTCATTTATGTTTCGAAGTCAACGTTGCATTCGTTCGAACATCTGCATCCGCCTCAAATAGATTAACGTTTTTTGTTCCTGTTTCTTGCTTGGGAACGAAACATCCTTTCGCTTCAAATCAATGGAAAAGCTTGTCACCTGTTTCACGAATATGCTTATTCCACAAATCGTGCTTGGAGAGGAAGATCATACGTAACCATGGTCCGATGGTACGCGAACGTGCAGCAAATAGAATCGAGCACACGGTGAAATCAATCACACACATGCAACTGGGATGCGAAAACAAACTGGAATCATCGCACTCTGAGAACCGGATACATTTTCCCATCCCAGAGACGACGGGTGAGATCGTTTAGATTCTTTCCTGGTGCTTGTGTTCCAGCAACAGTACAACATCAACCGAAACGCACATACAGCCACGCGTGATCGGCAAAAGAGAAAAGAAAAACCGTAGACACGCGAAGCAGGAACGAAAGGAAAACATGTAGCTGGTAAGATGATCATATCCTCTGCAGACAAGGCGGCGAGTCCAAAGCGTTCAAGCCTTCGCTCACCGTGGGTGCAGCAACACAGTCCAAGAAAAATGTAATGCTTCAAAACATTGGCGAATTATTTCGTTCGAGAATTCGAAAATTTTCTCGCAACCTCCCTTCATGCGTGATCTTGGCCCCTGGGCAAAAGAAGCAACACATCCGGGGTTTGCCTGAATTTCGATCGACAGCTGTTGACGCTAATAGAATTAAAATTTAAATCAAATATCCATCGGAAACTACCTTCATATAGATGAATGACAAAAATACGCACTCACTTCGCGGCTTTACCATACTAAACTTCGAATGAAACTGTTCCGATCCAATGATGCTCACTGGAATGAAGTTTCCTAGAATTCTTGCGTCGCATTGCATTTGTGTGGGCACGTTGACTGAGGAAATAAATCCAAACATAAAAATATTGATCTCCTTTGTATTTTCCTATGCACTGTGTATTCAGCCGGCAGACACACAAGATCTTGAAAAATCGTGATGCTTCCAGTTACTTCATTTCAACCCAAAGACTGGAAATCAAACAAGATCTCGTGGATCTTTGGACAAGTCAGCAGGACGGACTACCAACGAATGCACTGTTATGGCAGGTGTATTTTCTAAAGGGTCTCCTCCGCTTCTCGAGTTTATTTGTCGGTTTTGTGATTGTACATCTTTCTTCGCATGTATTTTCCGCCAAACGGCCAAATGTACATCTGTGTTTCCACGAACCTCTTTAGGCAGCTCGGATTCTTGGATCACCAAGAATCCAAGCAAAGGTTTAATTTTGCACATCTCGATACCGACCAGCGGGCCCCGATAAAGTGACCACAAATTATAGCCTCCAAAAACATGCAGTATTTACTCTTGCACCAAAACACAAACTAAAGAGCAACCAAGGAGGGAGAAAATTGGCAGGTTTTTGTGCCAAATGACCGCCCAATTCGGCAGATGGTAGGCATGACCGCATCAAAGAGAGCGTATTTACCCTGTTCTTGGCGTATAATTTTCTGCATAACTGCGGAACATTGAGAAACAACGCTGGCGGGACAGAACACTAGAGGAAGGAATTTAATTTAACAATTACCGCGCCTTTAATCGGTTGTTGTTGTTAGTGGATGTGATTTGGGATTTTTTTTTCTGTTACCAATTCCTCTGTCTGTTTGGAGCATTTTCGATTGATGGAGAGTAAAGCGAAAATACTCGCTTGTGCATTTTTGTGTATTCTAATCATCCAACACTGACTGAATAGATCCCTGCTGTGTATTGTGCATGCTACCACGGCGACGCCACTGTACTCATGAAATTTAAAACAGACTAAAATGGTAATGAACAATTTCAGGAGCTCTTTCCTTCACACTGGAACCGTGGGATGTTTTCACTGACACAATCAGGGTCGAAGTAAAGCACAAGGTGATGGATGCCGTTCTGGCGTATTGTTCCATTTTTTATTTCGATCCGTTCCACCAGGAACATGCAAAACCCTAAAAAATGGCCGAGACTACTGGCATGAAGTGAATTAAATTAACAGCAATCTGCCGCTTTCGGGGCAGGTGAAAAAAAGGACCGGTACAAAAAAGAAACTTAATTAAACTGAAATGAAGTACCGCCGAAATGCACAGCAGCACTGCATCAACAACTTCATGCTGCTGCCGGACAGGCCGGGGACAGAGCTCCTTGATTTCTTTCGCCCTCTTACGCCGTGTCACTGGGCTGATGCTGACCATCGCACCATAACCATAGCCAGCAAGCCGTTGCCAAATTGCGACCAGGGATCAAGGATGCTAAATGAGGATTCTGTAAGGTGCCATCTGTGCGCTGCCATTACACTGGCGCTACCTTCAACTGGCAACCGTTTAGCGCACGGAGAAAACTGTGCAAAAGAAAGCCGGCCAATGTGGTTGAGTTAAATATGATAAACGGTCTCGGTAGCTCCGGCACTCGGAAATAATGTTAATTAAGTTGTTTTAAATACTAGGCCCTGCCCGTCTGAACTGATGCGAAAGAAAACGTTTTGATAAATTTGTCCTTCTACTCGCTGCGTGGTATTTTAGTGGCAGTTTTTGTTTTTTTGAATGAACGATTCTTATGAGCGACATTTTCTTAGAGCAAAATTAGGCATTAATTTAGTAAGATAAATTGTCACTTTAGATTAGCATATTTGTAAACGAAAAGCATACGGTTGCATGCCGTTTATGTTACTTTAACAAACAAATAAATCAATAAACTCGCTCCAAATTAAGACATTACGCGAGGCAGTGAAACGTTGCGGCGTCAGTCCCAAAAGACATTAAACTAGTTTGGCATAGATAAAACATTACCGACCATCCAGGTGCACGTTCGCCTGTGTCGTTAAGCTTGTGGGCAGTAAAAATCGACAAGAAGATGAAGTTAATTAGCTTCCTTGGCAGTGATGCCACTGGGAGACAAAACATCAATTAGTTAGCCACGCTATGTCATACTGTTGGCGAATGTGAGCTGGTGTGAGCTTCCCTCCAGAAGAGAAGACTAAGCTGCCGACGAATTGGTAACCAAAGATGTTCGTGATACATTTCTTAACGATAGGCAACGATGCCATCCCACTTTTGCAAATGATTCAGCGTGATTGGTGATACGTTTGAAATGTTATCATATCCTATAGTTTACGAAGTGGAATGATGGTCGAGGCACACGGAAAAGCGTACGACCGAAACACATTGATCCATAACCAAGCTAAAAACGGAGCGACGAATATGCTCGTTATAAATCAATCGTACCCAAACGCCTACGAACGAGGCAGCTAGCAGTTGGACGGTGCATGCTGTTGCTAGATAGCTGGATGTTTGGGTGACTGGAATGTTGTGTTTAGATGGCTGGACCTTGCACACAGCGACTGATTTCCATTAGCATCGTTCATTCACAGTCTACCATGAAAATCGCCACATCGTGTTGGAACGCTTATTTTTTTGGCTTAGAACTGAACATACCAATGCAGGTGAATGGGATTGAATAAACTCCAATGCTTTACATCAGCTTCGTGAGATGATAATTGAAATTGTATAGAACGAAAATCAAATTGAATGTTGAAACATGAATGTTGATTTATATTCAGGTAAAATCATTGATTTTTTTTAAATGTTTAAAATGTTTCCTTATTGAATTATCGTTAACTGTAATAAGCACAGATCTATCGTAACATTCGTAACATCGTAACAACTAAAAAACATCATGCAGAACAGTCGAATACTACAATACTACACAATGCCTTAGCTATGTTTTCCGAATCAGCATCACTTACGCGAGAATGGACAGATGGGAAGCGCATTGGAATGTTTCTCCCAATCTATATTTCATTTTGATTTGTACAAGTAATATGAACCTTGGTGGTTGCATTCTCAATTCTCATGCTGAACAGAAATTCCACAAGGTATTGATGAAATAATCCTCCACTCCTACGCGAAGATGCCGCTGAAGAGCAGACGGATACATCCAGCTGTTATGTGTCATTCCGTGAGGCGGCACCGAACACGAACAGTGCTAGTGATTGATTCGTTTGCCGATTACATCCCACTACCACTCCCAGGAGCAATGGATAAGAAAAATATAGGGAACAAGTGTTAACCCGAAGCACGGGAACGCGACCCCGAAGCGAAGATTTGACTTAATTTACCCTTCCAGTAGTAACTTCACTGATAGACCACGTAAAGAAGACGTTCGAATCAAATGGCCATCGAGCCATCAACCTCTCATCATCAGCAACGTCGCTGATGTGGAGGGTGTAGCTGCTCCGATCAATCGCCACGAACGATGGAAACCCAAAGGGCTCTCCCGAAAACCCGTTCGTTTTGACCACCCATCTTCACACAACGGACGGGACGTTTGGTGGGTTAATTGGTGATTTTCTTACTATTAATCGCCCAACTTCTTCACCGCCACCTTCGTGAGCCACGAGTGGCACTGTTTGGGAAGCGCGTTCACCCAACAGCGTTTGTTTTCCTCGTGTACGCTTGCTATTTGCCACGCAACTCCAACGCAAGCGATCGAACACATTAGGACTAGAGTTGCCCTCCGTCGTCGTCGTCGTAGTCGTCGACGCGAGCCGTCCCATTTGGCGGATCGGAGGATTATGTGCCGGCTCGTGAAAGTTGGCTAATTTGTTTATAAGTATGATTAAATGGTGCCGCTAATCGTTTGTTTGCGTTTGTTGTTTATGTCTTGCTTGTGGTTTCTTGGACGTGCGTAATGCAAGGGTGTAGAATTGAATGGGGTAGAAGTTGTGGAAGTGTGCGTAATGCAGTTGCGCGATGGACGATTAAACCGATCGGTTTATTGATGAGCAACGCATTAGTAAGAGAGATCTGCGTGTCACGGACTGAAAAACGACAGATGAATACGAACATTGAAAGTGGAATGGTGAAAATAGTTCATTAGTTAACCCGAACCGTGGAAGCCTTACACTGAGCACATCGAGACAAATAGACAATAGATTTCTTTTTTTGTTTTGCAGAAGATTTAATATGTACTATGAAATAAAACGATGTAATTTGTGAAATATTGCATTCCTCTCGAATGAATAGTGACTTTGTGAGTATGGTATGTTTATCATTTTTTAAGAGCTTTTCTTACTGATCACGTGGCAAAGCAGTAGTATAGCTAAAAAAAGAATTCTGAGTTTGACGACGCATTACAGTATGGCAAACCCATCTCATCCCTTCCCGATAGTTCAGTTCTCGATACAATTCACATTGACGACACCAACCGAACCTGGGAACGATTCGTTCCACTGATAGAAGCGCATTAGGTTTATTTTTCCCTGTGTCCCCTGTGCGAGCGCTACTCGCCACTTTTGAGATGTTTGATGGAAATACGGAGCACGTGTGTTTCCATGTAAAACTGATGGAGAGGATTGGGGTGGTACAAGATGCAGTAAACACGACGCATTTAGCTACCCTTGAAAACCTTCAAAGTCCACCAAGAAGTGGAAACAAAATCGACAACGGCGACGGCAACAACACAGCGCTGTTGGCTGCAATGGCGACGGCATCGTAAACAAAATCATACCGCGCCTGGCATAGAGGAGCTGGGATTTTCCGCTGCGTTCACATGGTGCACGACTTTTTGTGCCACATTTGGTTGCGGTGAGGGCACTCAACCAGCCTTCCCAAACAAACAGCAACAAGTGCAGTGATCATGTGTTTATGTTATTTCTAACAGAACCTATTCGCTTAAAGGAATAACATTTAGTACGAAGTGCACGCGTGTGTATGTGTGCGTGTTTTTTTAATCTTGTTTTGTTTTCGAGAACAAACTCCGTAGTCCACAACGCTTATGGGATTGATTAACGCCTGTACGATAAAAAATTGTTTGAGTCACCGTTAATACACACATGGCAGTAAACCTCAAACGATTAAGTAATTTATTATTGCTATGTAAAATACTGTACAATAAATGAAAAATTCGCAAAATGCGGCCGAGCAGGTAAGAAACTAAGAATAAATTTAATAGAAAATTCAAAAACCTCTCAGATTTCCGGAATAAGTCGGAACAGTTGTCGGAAATGATAAAGGCAATATTGTGTAATTCTGCTTGAATCTTCACAAAAGTTCCTATTGCAGTGACGTTACTTTCTAAGCACTTCCAAATCACTTATTTTATCTCGAAACACTTCACTTAGAAAAGCGTATTGGGGAAATATTGCTACAAACAGATTAATGTTCACTGACTTTGAAACTCAACTGGCTAGCGCGACTGATTCAACGCAACTAACTGATGATGCGAGCGGCGTAACGCTCACGGACCAATGGGTAGAATATGAACCTTAGTAAACATTCGTACTCAGCAAATTGGTAAGTATTTGCTGACGACATCGCCGGGTTCTCGTAGATAATAGAGCGCTCGTGATACATGCATAACACACGCGTTAGCCAGTGAGTCATCGCATCCAACCTACCGAATACAGATGCAAAGTGTATGACTAACAAGAGTTCGCTGTTGCACTTCGGAAACACGAACCAGAGTTTGATCGTAAAACTTCCCTCCTCCGAGAACTGCAGCAACAAGAAAAATCTTGATTTATCCAGTAAATCTTGATCCAGTTGACTAGCCTCGAACAAATTGTGTTTGTAATTTCATTACAAATACTACTGTTTGATTCATGCTGCATTAATTTGACAGAAACTGCAACGTGTGGATTAATTCAACATATTTAAAACAACCATTTTGGTAACATGATTCTTTTATGTCTTTAATTTCGGTAAATGTTTTACTACCTTTTATTTCTTCCTTTTATTACATTAGTAATTAATTAGTCATTGAATTTTTTTTCGATGCCTTTACAGCCTCGCGAGGTCTTGGGCCTGCCATTTCTGGCTTCTGTGGCTTGAATGTACCCGCAACAGGATAGTACTGCGAACGGGAGACTATCTCCTCGGCCAACGAGTCGCTCCGTGTCATTCCATACTTTTCATAAAAATAGGATGACTCATTTTTACTCATGAGTGATAGTGTGGATGATTTAATCTTGTTTTTTTGACAACGTTTCCTTTAGAATAGTGCTATTCATTGATAAGCGTACTCGATCGCAACAACTTTTATCATTCATCAGTATTCTACCGAGTCCAGCAATGCAGCTAGAGACATTCAATTACATTTTTAATCACAGTGGTAGCCGGTGAAAACGCTCTAAACGCGTATCTTTGCAATGCTGCTTCGGTGGAACACGCTCTGGAAAGGAAATTCTGAAGGCACAGTTGAATGCGCCATCATTTTATCTTAGTTGAAATTCAATTTACTTACAACCAACCATCCCATTTATCGGAGGATAGAGTATATAGAACAATTATACCTTCGGTGTGCGCTGTTGGCTCTGGGAACAGTGTCGCTAAAGCTCTAAAGCTTTTGCCCATTTGTCCAGCACCTGTTTTCTTCCCCATGTCCATGGTTCAGTACACTCCCGAGAGAAAGGATTGCAAATTGGAAAACTTTCAATAGCCAGATGAACTATCCCTCTTGCCTCATGACACACAGCGAAACAGAACCAGGAGTTGTGCACAAGTGTGGTTTTGGTAAAGTGGTGGAAAGGACACGCGTGCCCAAAGGTGACGTTGCTGTGTTTGTAGCATCCTGCAGCGAAAGTTTCTCGCCCAAGCGGTCTTGTCGTAGCACAGACACACATACATAGGTCAATTCCGCTCGTAACCTAATGCTGGAACAGAAAACTGGTGCCAGTGAACGATTGTAAGCCAATATTTCATTGCAGGCGTCGGTAGCAGACAATTCGCTAACCTGGTTGCTAGCGTAGTGTCCTTTTGGGTTCGATAAAAGTCGATGCTCAAAACCATTCGGCAAACGCCAACCAAAGAAGGACGAGCGTGGGCATTTATGATTGGGCACGTCGAGCACGGATGGTGAATCGATGGTTTACTATTCCTGTCGTACGCCCCTATCAGAACCGCAAATGGTGTTCGATTTGATTTCTGGTCTTTTCGATTCATTGTTAGAAATGAAGTCAGCTCAACCGTTCGGTCGCGTCGCTAGACGAGAAAGTTCTTCCAGGCCGATCATTTCATTTATTTGGTCTCTCGGTCTCTAGGTGTGCCGTCTGTGTACGTGTATTGTTTTTCTATTTCCAATCATTTCCCTTCATATCTTCCTCTGTGGGGGCAGTGCTAACATCACTTCATCAAGGCGTTTGCTTCTATTGGCTCTCGTTACTGTGCTGCGTATCGCGTGTTGGGAATGTGCGGTTCGGCAAAAGTACAACTTTTAGACACAAGGCAAAACTTTCGACAACAGGCTATAGAATCGTAAACACAACGCCTTGGCAATAATTCATGCTTTCATTGGCTTTCTTCTTGGGAAACCTCCTCCGCATCCGAGCACTCAATGCGAGCAGGGTAAAAGCTCTTCAACTATCCGGATGTTACAATTGGTGAGGAAACCAAATTTGCAAGGAGAAGAGGTTCGAAATAATCGAACGATGGAATTAATTCGTCGGGATCCGCGGTCCTGGTTTCCATTTCGAATTCGAAAGGAATGAAAATGAATAACGCTTGCCTCACGACTGAGCGGACGTTTAAATTATTAAACCGATAAAGGCCAGAAGGGTGCAAGCGGTAGGAGCCGAAGGTAACTTTTGCTCGTTTCATCATAAAACTGAACCGAGGCTTCTTGCGCCCTAAACGGCAGATAGATAGACGTTGCCGTACTCTTCAGTAAGTAAAACTTTCACAAGCACGTAGCGAAATCATCTTTTTGGTAAAGGGAAAAGGTTACAAAGAATGAAAAAAGAACCTTACCCCGATTCATTACAAAAGTTAAACGGGATTACACCCGACGCTCGATGGCGTCGACAGGAGGGTCTTAGGAATGGAGCTGTTTGTACTATTAGGTGGGTTGAAATTATTTCATTATGATCGTACTTAGATCCAATAAAAGTAATATCCTCCGGTACACCGGGAGTGGAAAGTTTTCCGATCCTTGACTAAGCGATCGTTTTATTGCCGAGGGTTTTATCTTGCACCGTAATCAGGTTAGCAGATACCAGCCGCAAATGTTACACCGGCAGCTGCTTTCTTTAGGAAGTTTCCATTTCATTTCTAAGGCATCGGGGAGTTTTTTTTTGTGATACGATGCTAGTTGACGGCAAAAACCTTACCTCGTATTAGCTGGGCGGCTAGAAACACATCCCTCAGGTGCGCCGGGAGCATATGCAGCGCGGACAGTGAATCGACACCACCACCGGCTCCCAGTTTGCTGTTCATCTTCACACCCAGCTGGTGGTGATGCAGCGGATAATGGTGTGGATGATGAAGGTACTGTTGAGGCTGTTGCTGCTGCTGCTGCTTCATCGGATGCACGTCGGAGGTGGATTTACCTCCTGACGCTTTGGGATCACCTTTTGGCTCCCGGGTGGAGCCACTCGTGTGCTTCATCTTCGCGTTCGTAGACATGGTCGTAGCGGTGGACGTTGTAGTCCCCGACGTCAATGTCGTCGTCGCCGTCATCGTTGAAGCGTTAGCCCGTGGTGGAGTCGCATGACTTTCGGCGCCACTATCCGTACTACACGAGTTCGTGCATTGTTTCATGATACGAGATGATCCTTGACTTATCTCCCACCGTTAGTGGAATCGTGCATCGATTTTGGAAGTAGTGAATATCGTTATATTTGTTTGGAACAGGGCTAGATACTGCACACGAGGTCTAAATTCCAAACGAAACGAGTGCTATCATTGAGAAAAACACTCCGTTCACATCAGGTAATACCTATGCCTTAATTCAGGTCTTCGTATAGTGGAGGTAACGTGATTACCAATCAAACCAACGCGCTACAGGTTTGTTTTCACGATGTTGGAGCTGTATTTTGTTTTCCTAATGCACTCACGGTTTTGTTTCTTATTTTTGGGTACAGTATATATGCACACGCAGCCAATAGGGGCTATTAATAAGCACGGTGCTGATACTGGATAACGTACTAACGGATTTGTCACTATCAAAACATTTCAAACCAAAACTTAACAAACGCGTCAACAATGCTGCATATGTGTTCTATCCATATCGGTACGCGGTAGGTGTCACAGCTGTGCCACTGACGTAGATCTCCCTCATCTTGACGTTTATACCATTAGCTTGTCGGTGGCAGAGAACGGAACATTCGGCACGGTGAACTGGTGCGAAGGATGCATTTGTCATTGGCACGTTACAAACTATCGCTAATTAGTCAAGGATAGCAAGCGAACCATCACGGTCGCTATTCCACCATGGGTACATGGTGTACAACAACAAATGCATAAGCCGCCTTAGAGTTTTGGCACGGATGTTCGGCAGCTCAGGATCTAGAGAAATGTGGAAAAACGATGCGAGGTTTAGCTGGAAGGTTCGAGTTATCATGTGACCTCATGTACATAATACCTCATACGAATGGCTCGATATTTTGACCGTTGCTTAGATGATTTGCTTTTAACACTGTTTTTTAGACATTTTGATATGATTAAACACATTTTTCTCAAGTGACTACCATAAATCTTGTTATGTTTTGCAACACAATCAGTAACTAAAGATATATCTTCGAATCAAGAAAACGATTAAATATAAAAAACAAACCATATTGCATGGTAATTGTGAACAGATTTTTTTCAAAGACAAATAAAAAAAAAATACCCCAGAGTGCAAGAAAAAACCTTCCCAAATATTGACAATATCTGTACACCCTAAACCTTAAGATTTCTAGCAGTTCAATGGACTGGATTAATGATACTCCAGCGTAGATGAATGGATGGAAGGGAGGGAACTTAACAGTACGGTTGCAATTGACACTGAAGCTCGAGCATTAAGTTCAAATAGATCTGCTTATGGAGTACTCCATGTCAGCATGCTCCATGATTATATTATCGAGGGTAAACGATGACGTTCGTTTGGAATGGATGTAAAGCATTTTAAAACTGGGACTGTCGACCGTTTACCACGGCGTTAAATGATGCGTTAATTTGCTGGCATTAAACTTGCTTCCGAGCGTACACTGCTATGGAGGGCAAGGTCCTCAGCAATGTGGGCACAACTCTTGGTTGGTTAACTCGGTGAAGTCATTTGATGGGAATGGGTCATGCTGGCGAAGGGTGTAACGCAACGCCGAACCGTAAAGTGAGGATTTTTGCTGCTCCCGTACGCTAGTCGTCGGATGTACCAGCGTCAGCGGTGCGTCGGTAATGATCATCAGCACCCGGGATTTGTGCTAGTCCATTGTGGTGTACGTATTTGGGTGTGGAGTTCTGCTAAGAAACGAATCAGACAGGCTTGAGCGAAGCAAATCATCGCTAATGAATTCAAGCAGGGGGAAAAACGTTCCCAAGTAAAGCACACAGACCAAATAGCACGCAAGAAGATTGAGTTAGTTAGCAACGCGAGCATCTGACGCGCGGTAGAATTTCTTCAATGATGTTTATTTTAATGCGACGGAAAAAGGCATGTTTCGGCGCCAGAGGGTTGAATTTTTACAGCACAGTAATTCTATTTCCCCAAGTGGCAGCGATAGCTTCATTTTAATGATAAAGAGCCGAGTTGTAAGATGATGAGAAGTGTTGGTTCGTAAAGTGGGAAAGCTTTACGTGCAATTTAGACCATAAACTATTGGTGTGAAAAAAATCATTGATTACGAAAAACTAAATTGATTTTTTTTTTCGTAGAATCCTTAAGGCTTGGATCTTTCAATTATATTTAAAAACCTTAAATCGTTGAGGAAGAAAACGTTGTTTTAAAACAAGCCGATAACGTTAAAACTTCACTATTAAACTCAGATTATGCAATAGTATTAGGGACTGAAAGGCTATATTAGGCTGGAAGTAGTTTTAAATAAACCTCTTACATCCATGCTTAGAATTTCAAAAGTATATATTTTGTAAACGCCATCATCTTATTTTACTATCACCAGTGACAGCCTTAACGGCTTAAGAACACTGCTTAATCGAGTAAACAATCTTCTACTACCATTGACTTGCTTCAGTTTCTTCGAATATCCGAGTTTACCATAAGCAAACGGGACCCCAAAATAATCGACCCTTCCAACGAATTGGCGAAAAAAAAAAACACCAAACGGAAACATACTTTAACAGGCCTAAATCACATCCCGCATCAACGGGTACGATCCCTTTCAAGAGGAAAATCCGCCACCGTGGAATCAATTTCGTTCGATAAACGCTTGACTAAATGTGTTTTCCACCACCGCAAGATGAGGTAATCGCTGTGCGAAGAAGAAAAGAACAGCCTAAAGCAGAAGAAAAATGAGTTTGCCTTTTGGGTTGCTTTTCTCCCTATGACCGTAACTTTGGGGGAGCCTTTATGTTAACTCAAAGCACACAAATCGGTCGGCTACCGCCACATTGCTTCTACGCTGGGTTATTTTTGGGGTTGCGGCTGTCGATGTCTTGAAGGTTCGGTTCCAATTTTCCGGACGCATTTTTGCGATCTAAATAGGATGCCAATATTGTTGTCGAAGGTTAAAAGCTGGACACGATGGAATTGAATGAAAATGTTCCTGCACAACGGAAAGGTGAGCGCTTGGTATCGTCTACTTGTGAAAGGTTCTTTAACACATTCCAGTTGCCATAGGCACAATTACCTCTCAACGATGGCATAGCAAAAAAGTAGCTATGATTTCGGTATGAGTAGGGCAACGATTAGACGTATGAGACAGAATTTGCTGGAATGTCTGGTCTTAACTTCGTTCGTGTTGGACAATTTGATTTGACATTTAATTTACGATGGAATGAATTGTATTTGGTTGTCCACCAACAAGCAAACGACACTGGTTAAGTTGCACGAGTGTCAAAACAGGACATTATCGGTATGATCTGTGCAAGCTGTTCCAAATTACTTGAAGAGCTTGGTACCTCGAATTGGTAGCGGGAGTACTAATTTGGTATTACTCCTCGCTTTTGCCGTCCTTAAGATCCTGCAAAGTATAATCGAAACGTAGCAAGATATCCTTTTGTACCAGTTTTGTTAGTCTAATATTTACCTCCTATCTATGCTACAGTTCACCACTGCCCGTTCATCTTTGTACAGCTGGTAAAATGAAAGTTATTTTATTTTCAAGCTTGTGAAGTGAAAGCCGGAACCAGAGTCTATGCATTTTTTTGTTGTTGCTTCAATTCGTGCAAAGGAAGGAAGAAAGGCTATGCGACTTATGGTTCACAGAGAAGTGAGCCATAAAAAGTCACCATCACCACCAGACCTGGGTTGCCGGGCGGCAAGATGAGCTGGGAAAAATGTCTGCCTTACTGGCGATGGCAGTAAGTCTCGGCAGTTTTAACAACTGCTGAAAGCTTACGTCCACTCGAAAGATTAACAGTGGGATAGGAAGAAAACAGCGCGCAAGCGGTTTGTAGGTTGGATTTATGCAAATAGTTTGTTTGTTTCCCCGATGCTGACTGCCTTTCGGTGGCAACATAATTGAATTTTCGGCAAATTCGAAGCACAACCGTGCTCCGAGGGTAGGGCAGCGAAACTTGTCCTGCTGTATGTGTGTATGCGCCTAGGATAAGGGTTCAGTAGTGGCGTTCCGTTTCGTGAGAGCTCTGCGTTAAAGAGGAGCAGCGGAAGGCGTTTTCGAAAGTGCCATTTCCGCAACATTTATCGCACTCGGTGGTGGAGGTGGTTGAGCATGCTCGAAGGAAAGAGAACCTGCAGCAGCAAAACACAAACCGTGAAGCGGACTCGTATGCACCGGGAGAGTGGGCTTGAGTGTGAGAATTTTATGATCATTGTTTCGTGGCCCCTTTCTGTTGGATCATATTTCAGTGCCGATTTGGGGAACTCTTCCAGAGTGGACGTGAAGACGCCCAGATATCTTGATGGTACTCCGAATTCACGCTGCACAGCATTCGGTCCGGCGTATGTAGGAACTTGCAGAACACACACGTCTGTTGTGTGCAGTAAAGCAGGTGGAAATGGGAAACTCGGAGTAGTTTAGTTTGTGAACAATCGCATATTTATGTTGCATGGCTTTTTGTGACCCCGGGGCAAGCGTTTGTACCATTTGCAAGAACCTTCCCGCTAGATGTTTAAATAAGACTTAATGCAATGTACTAGTATTTTTTTGCATTCCAGTAGTTCAGGCTGGGCGGAACATGCCGATATGCTACCTATTGCGGTACTTCTTTTGGTGGGATAAATAAATGATTCGAAACATTCATATTATGAGTACATTAGAAAGCATGTGTTGTGATAGCCATTCAGATGTTATTGAAAATAAAACCTATCATTCAAGATGAAATGTATGCCTTTAAACATCTCCATTCGCCGCACATGTCACGCGTTTGGCGGTACACATGATCAAGACCAGACCAAAATGTCAACGGTCAAACGCACACAATAGCTGCTGCCGAAAATGGCTCTGTATCAACTTTCAAACCCCATTCTTTGCTTCGTACGGGAAGATGAGTGCGGAAAGCATGAGGTCAGTTGACGGCCTTTTCGGAGGTTTGACATTCGCATCGTTTAATCTGTCATTTGCATCCGTAATGTATCTGTCAAGTTGACACAAAAACTATGCAATCGTGGTAGTGAACGAGCCCGATATTGTGTTACCCACGGTATAATGATCCGTTTTATGTGTTTTTGTTTTGCATACGTCTATTTGTCTTTATAGTCTGTCGTAGCTACACAAGTATCGGAATCTATTTCCGCGGACGTCCTATACTGTGTTTCAATGGCGAGAATAGAATTGGGATGCTCATGTGTTGGTGTTGTGTTTGTTGCCGAGAGAATATCATCATCATGCGTACCATAGTGATTATTACGAAGCGTGCCAAATTGAGCAAACAAGACAAAAAAGCCTAAAGAAGAAACAGTACGATATCGTCTAAACACATCGATGTGCTCCTTGTGTCCGGTCTGGCGTGCGAAGGTTGTCGCGCCAAATAAAAGACCTAACAGCAATGTGAGTTTTCTCGCGTGAACCAAAAGTTCACGATTGTTCGATATTGTTTTAGCATATCTCTTTCGTCTTGGTCATTTTTTGCTCTGAAGAGAAACTTTTGCTAATATGTTGTGCAAAGCAAGCGGCCTCCGACGTTGAGGATGTGCGTGTTTGCGAGTCGGCTGGAATTTTGATACCAAAGTCCAATGTCAAAGAGAGGGAGGCAGCAACGTGCGATGGGCCGAAAGGCGAACCAGTGTTATGTTAATTTTGAATGTCTCGATGTCGCAAATTGATCGGACGGTGTAGTGTTATCTGTCGCTACCGATCGCAATATCGGAATCGCCCGTTAGGAGCTAATATGCTGCGAGCTTGAGTATTATTTTTACTTCCAAAATAACCTTAACCTTATGAGGAGAAGATGGGATGAGGAATATAAAAAAAACACAAATAACCTTTAAGGTAAAGGCTGAAGCAAGTTTCCAATGATACCAATGATAATATCGCTGCATTGATTTGATAATAGACGTCAAATCAATTAGTTATTTATTTTGGAAGCAAATTGCAAACCGTCGTAAACATAATGTGCTAACACAGATTTCTTGGATCTATCTCTATCTCGTCCTGCACAAATGTTCTAGCAATAGTTTATAGACCAGCAGGTTGTATGAATCAGTTGTTCCTTCCACGTCTCTACATTTAGTACGTCAAACCTGTCACATTAGCACGCTGGAAGCGACCGGTGGTATTTTAAGTAGCTGATGCTGTAAGACACCCTAGGCAAATTGTGCCCGGTTGTCCAAAAATGGGGACAAACGCAAGGCGATCGTGTGCGGTTTGCGTGAATAATTCATGATCTTCAGCTTTTGAGCAAACATACTACTGCACACAAACACACAGACACAAACGTCCCGTATGGATGCTAAAGATTGCCAAACTTTAAGATGGTTTTGCAACGACGACTGCCACGAAAAATTGCTCATTTTTTTGTTTTGCTTCGTACGCACACAAGAAGCTCGTCACGCAATTTCGTATTCCCAATCTCCTGCTGTGGTTATTTGACGTTCGTGGACAGGGCATGTTTCGTCGTTGCGAGAGCGCGATCGTTGCACAAATACGTGCGCCACCAGTAAACAAGAGGAGCCACCAGCGATAAGCATCTTCGCATCCAATCAACGAATTCTCAACGTCCGTTATGCCGCCGCAGGTCACCTTGGGGGCATCCCGCAGTGATACCGTTTTTTTTGGGGGTTGGTGGTTCGGCTAGCTTTTTTGGCATAAATCTCTATTATGTACCGTAAAGGGTTGACCGGAAGGTTCGTGACAAGACTGCCAGTTGGCACCTTTTGAGTCCTGAACACTGTTATAAAGTGGGTTACCAGCGAACGCAAGCCGATTGGTGCAGTACAAAAGATGCGAAGACTGGCATACCGCAGCATAAGAAAAAAATGTTGTTGTTACTAACAAAGCACGAAGTATAATTGCCGCAGCAATGCATCAACGCATTGCGCATAGGGTACAACCGTGCGGTGCATCATAACAGTACTAGGCAATGCAGTGTCGCCAAGAAAGTATGAATGCGTTGCGATAAAGGCGTGATAGAAAACATATTTTATGCGTATTGCTGGTTTCTTATTCATATCTTTCTGTCAACAATTTGTCTCTCCAGAAAAAGGCAGCCAAATCACACAGAAGCACTACCAAAACTGTATAATAGATAAAAATAATGAACTAGCTTTCGCGTGTAAAATACACATAAATGTGCAAGGTTTGTAATTTAAGCGTTGCTTAAGACCGATTTCCAAATCATTTTTATACACAAACATAGAGGATTTGATAGAAACTCATCGTTATCTTTTTCGTCCATTGATCTGTGTTTTTTTTACAATGACAGGCAGTGGAAACATATAAACAAAAATATAAAATGCAAAGAATTGATTTATAATGAAAGGATTACCGTTATGAAATAAAATCTTCCTTCCACACAAAAAATGTGTTTATTTATGTTGCTGTATTTTCCTCCTTTGCAAAAGATGGCCAGTATCATTAGCGACCAAAAACTCGCTAGTGAAAGAAGTTCTCTGTTCCATGAAACGATTTGTTTCGTTAGTTTTTGTCCTGTTGAATTCGAGCAATGTCAGGCATTCAATTTCCCCATCCTACAACCGGTACACGACAAAAGCATGATTATGAAACGTACATTTTCCTGTCTACCAATCGTAACAGCAGATTTTGGTTTCTGACCATCTGGAAGCTTTACGAAAAGAAAACCAGAGCAAACCAATTCCTCGTTGCAGTACAGCTCGCTGCAAATTCGATAGTCTGCAAGCAGCATGTCCTAAATACATTTACCGTGATGTTCGGGAGGAGCAAAACAGAAGCGAACGGAAGTGTTTAAGGAAGCTGTTTTCTTATGTACTATCGTTTTCTATCGATCAAAAAGAAATAACAAAACCATTGCAATCCGAAAATAC
Organism: Anopheles culicifacies; assembly: GCA_000473375.1. Classification (NCBI taxonomy): domain Eukaryota; kingdom Metazoa; phylum Arthropoda; class Insecta; order Diptera; family Culicidae; genus Anopheles; species Anopheles culicifacies. Next base: position 63,632 of record AXCM01000126.1, read on the forward strand.
AACTACGGATTGTATGGTTGCGATTACGATGCGGAAATAAGTAGTAAAAAAGATTTTTTTTATGCAGAAAAAACAGCGATCGAAAGAAATGCTAGTGAGGTGCAATGTTATCCTAATCGCTTTTGGCATAGGAAGTATATTCCCAGCTTTGGAACGAGTTTTTTTTATGGGCTAGGGTTGCAATCCTTTTTGGCACGATTTATGTAGTCTTGGTCATTCCACACAATAAATTCATTTTGTATTTATCCCTTTTATAGAAAATCTCACGTTGTCAAACATTTATTGCACTTGTTTTTTCAAAAGTGATGTATTTTTGTCTGGCTATTTTTTCGTGAGTGACATACATTTACCCGCAACAGGATAGTCAGTCCAGCGTACGGAGAAACGGCTCGAATAGGATTCGGAACCCGGTCCTACAGTTTGAAGATCGGCGACGTCCTCGGCCCTCAGGCCGCTCCATAGCTACAGCTAAACGGTTTGAAAAGGTTGCTTAAAAATCTTGATCATTTGAAAGTTACAAATACCAACCACATGAATTTCTTATCCAAGAGTTTTAAAGATAATGTTTGTATTCCTTTTATCCCGTTACTTTATTTCAGCGAGATTTCACATAGGTTCCTTTATATCCATTGTTAAATGGCTGAAACATTGACAGACTAAGCACGGATTCAAATTATCAATCGACCATTAGGTAACGTGTATGGAAATTTTAACATACACGCCCAAATGGCCACTTTGGCTCAATCGGCATGGAGCGCTGGGATGTGAATGAAAAATAAAACGTCCCATAAAACGCCCATGACTGTTCCAAAGATCACAAGAACCCTAAAGAATCGTTGACCGCCCAACACGAGCTAGAACGGTTTCAAATTCTTATAAAAGACGTCAGAACACGTGAAGAGTGCACACATTCTGTCTGTTGCCGTGTATCATGACATTTTTTGGTTTGACTGTGAAGACACCAACGACCAACGACCATATAAAAGCGTAGATATGTGTTTATGGTGTCTTTCTAAATTGATTGTATTCCCGGGCCTGAACTGATTGTAGTACAGCATTTGTGAAGTCGTGTGACAAGACAATTCCATTCGGGGATAGAAGGGATAAAAGTGGTTCTTAAAAACTTCCATAGAAAAACCTTATCGTGTTGGAGGTTCGGTGAAGATTGACAATTTATGTGCCGTGTATGCAGTTGCACATAAATCAACAAAATAATGTATATTTTCTTGCTAGTATTTCGTCCATATAATTTCAAGATGACATGTGGAAGAAAGCAAAAAATTAAATTATTTTTATAAGTTTTTTAAAATAACAAGCACATATTTCAGCTAAAAAATTTGTGAACAAGTTTATTATTTTATTTGTTGTTGATATTGCCTCTTAAGCAAAACGGCTAGACCATTTTTGATAAATACAAAAACGAATACTGTGCAAAATAGCTTAAGGATTACTATTGCTGTACCAGCAGAAATTAGGAAAATATCTATTGAGAGGATCTGCAGCACATTCTGTGATTGTTTACGGATATGTTGAAAAATTAGTAGTACACCAAACAGCCGACATACACAAGCCAACAGTGAGCGGGCAATGCATTGAGCTGGATGCTACTTGTTATGATTTCCCAACCCCACCCATAGCATCGTAATAATACCCTTGTTACGTTAGAGCTTGTTTTACTTTTCGGCCCCTGAATATATTAGCATCGGCGCGTAAGAGCACTTACACGCCTATGTTTAAGCTGTTTACGGTGTCCATCATCGACAGATGCGAGGTAATTATAACACCCTTCCCGAAGAATTCAGCTCTTCCTATCGAAACCCACCCGGGAGAGGAAGTATCGTTAGTTGAATACGATGAATAACAAAATATGTGAGTACGAAACGAACATGATGTATTCATTGCAAAAGGTTTATTACAGGCAACGAATTTAAATAAAAATTTCATTACAATTCTGGGCCCGTTGTAAGAAACATAAGAAATATGTAAAAAATAAATGATTATAAATTATTAAATTCGCGCATGTTAGTTTCCGAATCTAGCATGACCGCAACGAACAATAGTAGTTGATACAAATTGATCGATCAACGAAGCTGACAAAGCAAATGTTTAGGTCACACCTCATTTGAATAATATTGAATTGTAAAATTAAATCTAATCGAAACCAGTTGGCTGCGTTGGTCGCAAATGCGGGCGCTAATCCGGTCGGCATCAATCGGATCAAATGGAGCTAAGCTGTCGCTATTCGCTGCTGCATTTTGTTTAACATTCTTTTCAAACCCCATCAGTGTCTATGCATATCTTCGTTCCTTGCTTGCTTGTTTGCTTGCTTGCTTGCTTGCTGTTCCATTTTTAAAACATTCAACCTCCTGTGTCTATTTTGCGTGTATTATCCGGAGGCCGTGAAAACGGTCGGAGACTCTGATGAAATTTTACGAGCAACAACTACCATCGCTGCCCGGCCAGCCAATTCACGGCCATTTTTTATTGTTAAATCACGATTTGCCATTTTCGGCACCGGCAGCGGTGTCTATGAAATCTATTTGTTTTTCATGCCGCTTTGGCACGGGCAAAGGTGGGAAGCATCGTATCGATCTCGTTTGGGAGGTAATTTTGTTTTACGTTCGTTCGTGTTTGGCTACGTTAAGGAGCACCACGCATGCTTTGACAGCGGGCATCAAATTTAAAATTCTAATCCGCAGTTTTTTTCAGCGCGCATTTTGGAGCTGTAATCTTGCTCAGTTACGATTTCCGGACGACCTTCACTGTGTGGTGTTCTTCATTGAAGTTACCATTACCGAAAAGCTAGAAGAAGGAAGGAAAACAGCATGGGAAAATGTTGCGAATTTTGGTGGGCGATTCATTTAGTTTGTGCTTTTATCTGTAGACGAAACCACGGGCTACATCATACGCATCGGACAACGTCCAAATGAAATGATCGTTTCGACGTAAAAAATCAATAGACAGGTGGCTAACGTAATTATTTACCGAAGGTTCGATTGGGTTTTTGGATTCATCATACATAGTTGAACGTCATGCTTTTATTCGTTTCTTTTAAAATTAGTTTAGATAAATATCGATTAAAATTATTTTGGTTTTTATTCATACGATTTAATAGATTAAAGGGCACCAGATAAATGTTAAATTCTCTTATTCGCAGAATGGTTCATTTTGATAAAAGAGAATTATCACTTGATACTGGTGTGCATAGAATGTTATCACAACTTGAATAAACGCTTCATATCTCGCTTCTTGCGCTGGTAGCAATGGGCGTTACTTTTATCACCATATGATACGACACTTGAAACAACGATTACAGAGACGATTAGCTAACAAAATATGGACGGAAAAATCCAAATCAGAACAACGTTTTTTTGCGCTAGTCAATCCATTTGTGCAAACGATAGAATTGGAAACAAATCCTTGCATGAACATACAAAAAATGACGGAGAACTTTCGTTTGAGACTCAGCCAGCTTAGCATACCAAGCTGTGTAAACACACCGTTCACAACGGCCGTTGGAGGTCAACAAAAAAAAGTTGTAGCTGCAAATTTAGGACGACAGGAGTTTTAGACATTACAAAAAATACATAACGTTCACAAAACTTCTACCGCTGACAAGCGGTAGAGTTTTAAACTGCCATCAAACTGGATGATGGATGATGATCCACACCGACACGGACAACCAAACCGAAAATATATTTCAATGGGAAGTGGTTTCAATTGGTGCCTCAAAAGACCCTGTTGTTGGCGTTTCAGGCGCAAACTGAAAAGCTCCCTATCTTTTTTTTTTTTCGTACCTTTGCATCGCGAAATTTGATAACGATGTCATACGACTAAAAAATGGAGCCTTCGGATGTCAAAAATCCATACCGAATGGTGCAAGGATTTGTTGAAAACTTTTCAAATGTTTTGCACTTTACACGAAGCACAATGCCACTGATATTGTACACCACTGACGAGGTAATTGAAACAATTAGATTTCTTCTATTACCTACAGTGCTAAGATGAATACGCGTGACTGGTCGAACTGCAGAACGAATTGCCAACTTACGGCCAATAAACTGCCGACCTTGACGAGTGTGACGGATGCTACGGCGATGAAAAGCTGTTTCCCATAGAGCGACGCAAGTTCGTTCAACCGTCGAATTGATGGACGTTTTTGTAGCGCAAAATGACAAACTTGCTGCGTGTTTTTTTTTTCTAGCTCCGCGATTTGCGAAGCTAGACAAACTAGGAAAATGACATCAATATGATGATGATGGCGAATAGAGTGAGCGAAAAAAAAGAAACAAATGCTACCAATAAGGGAGAGGTACAGTGCGATGTCCCAGGTGTCTTGCACGTTTCCGAGCTTCTGAGTCTTTCGAAACACGCCGATGGAAACGTGCCGGATAAAGTCGAACGGCGTGTGTATGTTTGTGTACTCCAACCTTCTTCGTAGCAGACGAGAATGAAACAAAAAAAAAGGCACACCTTACATGTTGGGTGGGTACGTACGTGTGAGACCTAGACCTCATCAACGTCAGTAACGATCACGGTGAGCATTGGAAAAGCAAAGCGGAGAGTTCGCGCACCGGTGAGGTTAAATAGGAAGGCGTCAAAACTTACAGCAGCTGAGATGGTGGTGTATGATGGAACGGCAAGCGGGAAGGGATCTTACCATGCCGCGTCGCCCTGTTTGCCAGGTTGAAATTGGTTCTGATTGAATTTCCAAACCCACCGCTGCTACTTCCACTTAAGGCCTTAATTAACTTGAACGCACGCAATCTTCATACGCGAGTGGTCGTCGCTCCGGCCAAGCTGCCTCATCCATCTACCACACGGGCAAACGTTCGACGAGAACTTAAGTGGTTACGAGTCGTGAGCCTTGGTCTCCCGTTCGTATTCGGCCATCCATCAACGGTCCAAACTCATCAGCACTGAATGGGGAAGTTTGTGTATTGCTTTCCGTTTTACTCATCACCGATTTTATGTTTTCACTATGCTTGTGCTTATGCTGTTGATTTCAATCATCAACACATCGACCGATGCGGAAAAGGCAGGTAATCGCCGACACCGTCTACAGGAGAGGGATGTGGAACCGATTTGGAAGGTGGTTACACGATCCGGTCAGCCTGATTCGGGGATTTCCTACCGGCATCAGTTCAGTTTGATCTGCTGATAATTATTTTACCATCACTACCGATTTTAAGGTGATGTCGGAGCGGTAGGATTGGATACCCAGTGTAGGTAGTTATGTGCCGAGAGCTGATATGTGATTAAGCTACCTCTATTATATCGTGTATCAGGACACATGTATCAACAGACCTCACTTTGAAGACTTAATCTGCTCCCATAAGTAACCGAGCTTTACGCATTCTTCAACGTAAACCAGTAAGGCTCAACACTGTCAAGTGAAGAATTGCTTTGTCGGCATTCCGCTAAAACAAACAAGACAAGAGTGATATAAACCGTAATAGTTTCTAGAAAGGAAACAAAATTGTTCTAAAGTAGGTAAACAGCAACGCCGAAGACAGTAGCAATCGTGATAGCCTACCGAAAGCCCTCCAGCAGGGTAATGGACATTCGCAACTCAATTAATTACAGTTACAGTTACTGTCCGACTTCAACAGGTTCCAAATGAATCCAAAGATTCAAAGATTCATTGGCGGATATCGTCCAAAGCAGACGAGGCAAAGAAACCAGAGTATCAAGAGACAAGTCTTCTACCAAATCGGGATTCATTTATCACATTAAATCAGTCTTAATTGTCGTCGCGAAACGTTACGAATGGCCCTATTGCCATTCATTTCAAGCCAGCAGAGCGGTGATGACGACATCGGAATTGGTAATTGATTTATGTACCTTCTAGCCACATTATTGTTAACCTCTCGCCTACACAAGGATTGTAGATTACCGTCTTTGGAGCGTTTGTCCGGCGCACTGATCAGATTTCTTTACCGACAGTAGGAGAAGCTCGAGCGTGTACACATACTCCACCAAAATGGAAACAGATAGTTCCTTTGTTTGAAGATCAAAGCTTTATAAACCTTTGGAAACTATAATTAACAATTTGCACAGTGTTTAGGCTTAGATCAATTTAGGTTTAGGTACTTATACCCTTTAAATGTGTTGTCAAATTGATTGTTTAAAAAACACAATGCAAATACATCTTAACATGTGTAATATACAATTTAAAATAAGTTTATTTATCTATCATCGTTTTATTTTAAACTCTGTAGTGCTAAAAGCATAACATTAGGTACGCACTTCTCCGATTGTAGGTAAATTAAAATTACCCTGTAGGTACCTTCACGTTCCTGGAGCGTGTCAAATTACCCGAATCGATTGTGACAAGGGTGTTCACAGCTTAACATCGTGATTATGAGGTGACACGCATTTAAGTGCCACCATTTTGTCAAGCTTGTAAGCTTGGTTCGCTTTCGGGGCAGTTGCTGCCGTCGGCTTAGAAGCCGTACATTCACACGTGTCAGGCGGTTCTGGGTAGGGCTCTCGCAACGGATTTCCTGTAAAAACTGCTTTACGAGAGGGTTTTCAAAATTGAATTAGACATTTTAACATCGATAGACGATGAAAGAACATTTGGTGGAGTGTTGCTTTCCGCAACTCTGTATAAGAACAAGTCAAGAATGTTTTAGGCTTGGGATTCCCACCTCGGAAAAGCGTGTTTTTCCCCCTTCAAACACTGGAGTAAATAAATAGTTTTCTTTATTCGTACCCTATTGCATAACGCTGTGCTTTTTTGCGGAAAAAAAGGTAACCGACTGAGTGGTTTTTAATTCGTTAACCCGCTATAAAAAGTGATTCTGTGGCAAACAAATGTAGCTTTAAACTCCAAATCCACTACCAAATGATGGGATTTAGGTCGGGGAGGAAAAACTCGATGGCAAAAAAGTGCCATTTCCTGAGTAAATTCCAGAACATTCCACACGCCCGAACACGGCGCGGCACCCGAACTCTACCCGAAAATAGACGACTTTCAAACGAGAAACCGAATCATCTTCCGAAGTCATGTCGTTTGTTCGTTTACGTTCGGAAGATTTTCCGAGCCGACGAAGCCAGTCACGTACACCTATTGCAGGAAGACATCGTAAAGCGGAAGTGTCGACGAGTAGGCTCTAACCACACGCGGCACAACAAAGCTGTCAAGAAGAAAATACTCTCCAGAAGCCGGCTTTACTCATACACCACACACCCCAACCCCGTAGGAGAGTTCTCAAAAGTGCTAGGCAAGCCAAAATCGATTTTTCCCAAAAACTTTCTGCTTCAGGAGTTTTTCGTGGTTGCGAAGAGGTCTATGTGAGGGAAACAACACTGGAAAAGCCGTTGCCGTCACTTTGATTTTCTAATTTCTTCCATTTTTTTCCACTAACCAATAATGTGGACGAAGTGTGTGGGGATATGCAGGGTGTCAGGAAGCAAACCGTTCGTGGTGGAAGGAGACAAACTTTAGAATGCCGACTACTCGAAAAATGCTGGCAAGGAGACTCTTTCCATCGGCGACCTTTTAGTCGTTTCCTGACAGCAGAGGAAAATTGCACTAAATAAGGAACAAAAAAAAGGATAGCATTCCGTTATGGTGCCGAAGAGTAGAAAGTTGGAGTTGGAGCGGAGACTGTTTTCCGGACGGAGAACTTACGTGGCGAATCCTGTGCGAACGTTGTGTCTGTCCAACGTGCATGGTTCAGCGAACGAAGAAGCAATTTGTTTTGACTTCTTCGAGCCTTTTTCATGGTGCTCCCGTGATGGAAAAGTCCACCATCCCATTCCAACCTCGGTATGGCATGTGACAAGGAGACCAGAACGTGTAGACGAAAGTTGATGAGATGTCAAGTTTTTGTCGTTGTTGTTGTAGGGTTTGTTGCCTGCCGACTTGCCGGCTGTTTTTGAATGTCCTTTTTGGTGCTTGTTTTCCGCTAGTGATCCAATTTTAATCGTCACACTTTTATCTGGCACAGAATTCATTTATCAAATTCTTCTGTTGTGCATCAGTATTCCGAGGAGCTAATTATGACAGTTTGACGCTCGTGTTGTAAGAACTAGTAAAAGCGCATGAGCTTTCTCTGCTACAGCGTGTTTCATTCATTGATCTTTTTTTTTAAAGAACTATATCATCCAAAACGTCTTTCTAAAGGCATCGAATTTTTAATTTCCTCCAATGGAAGACCACAATCGGAGCAGCGTTGTTTGTTGATAAAACGATTAATACTAATTTTAAATGACTCTTAAAATTGTACCATGCTTATCACTAGCAAAGGAATTGGTAACACTCTTTGGCAAAAAAAAAAATGTATCTTTATACAAGAAGACGCTAGAGCAATGTTTTGCTTATCTACCACCCCGATAAGAAAACGCGACGTCTCATCAATTATTTCAAGCATGAGGCAATAATTTAATAAGCCATCTAACCAGCGCGACTAACGGCAACGCAGGCAGATAAATCATTCGTCCATCCGAAACCAGCCACCGGCCAACGATACAACAACGTGCTGCCCAACAACCGGTCGGGTCGTCGTTGTCGCTGAGCTTGGAGTTCATAGCATAAGCAGCATACGCGACATGCCCCACGAGCATAGCTGCTTCTTGCGTGAATTCACATTTTGCCGTGCAGAGAAATGTACGACACAAAACGAAAAAAAAAACAAGAAAAATGCCCACACATTTCCCCAACGAAGTTCGCCCCACTATCTTGGAGACGCGTTTCGTTCGCACTTTGTCGCTCTCGCTCACTTCCGACACGCTGTGCCATCGTCGCACAAACCTCGAAAGGGTGGCACGGGTGGAATCGTACCAAGTGAAACTCAAAACCAGCGAAACGGAACACGGAATGAAAAATTATCCACCAAAATGAACCGGACACACATAGCCGGGACAGAGGCAAAACTCCCAGCAAAGTGGTGTTTTTTGTTTTCGTTTTGCTCTTGCTGATCCACTATTCGCAGGGTTGCTACATGTATAACGATGGGGAATAAAGGGTGTATGGGTGCGTTTGTACGTGCGATGTGTTGGTAGGCACCTTTTGCCCTGTGGCGTCGTGTACGGTGATGATGTTGTTCGAGGATCTTATTTTCTCCTGGTGTCCGTTTTATTCACTGTTTTATCTTAGATGCCGCTCTTGAGAAAAAAGTATGATGTGCAATCACACTTGGCCCAGAGCAAACAAGCTGGGAGGTCATCTAACTTCCTTGTACCAGCCTAAATTCTGGTTTCATACTGTTGGCCATTGATAAAATTAATATAGTTTTCTACATTACTTTAATAGTAGAAAACAAAGTTTTAATGACTCATCGTTCCGATTTCTGCTAAGAAAATCTCAAAAACGTAACCGTGACATTTTTACACTAAACTTAGCTGTTCACTTGCAACAGAACTCCGCAAACCCACGCACCAATTCGGGTTGAAGTTGCGGCCATCGTTCGGTTCTCCATTTTGGGACCTTTTTTGGCATACCATACTTCAGATTGTTCTTGGCTGTTGATGCGAAACGACCACGAACTTGAACAGCTTCTTCTGACCAAAAACTAACGGCATGGTACGAAAGTTTAGGAGCTTCTGCTGAAGCTGAAGAACAAAATGAAGACAATACTTCCAGCAAGAACAATCAAGTGTACGAGCAAAGAAAGTTGAGAAAAATCTACTGCCAACATGCTCAAGATTCAATAATATGATTAATTCGCGGAACACGCACGCGCTTACTGAATTGCAGTGCGATGGCCTTATTCTCCTGTAGAAGAAGCAAAAAAAAAACACCAGTAGACCGCACACCAGAACATGGACAAGATGTAAGAACTCGGCTTTCGGACATGGTGCCGAAATCGGAACCCCAAATCAACATTAAGAGTCCCCTGTCCCTCGCTTGTAAGCGGAAGGAGATTTCGTACGTGCGACAAGCGGCTTGGTTTCTGAAAATGGCCAGGACAGGATTGTGCCATCTCGCATAACAGCACGCACCTCAAACGACGTGCAAAAAAGGGCATCGCACAAATGGTGAGCATTGGAACAGTGAAACAGTGAAGAAGACAGATTCGCTCGGGCACTCGTTTGACGTTCGTTCCCCAAACCAGGAAACCGAAGCTGGATCGCTGTTTGGATATCAAATTAGCCATCGACGCGGATAATGATCGAGCTTTTTTCGTGTGCCAGCAGTATTCGGAACAGTGTGCGCGGGCTGGAGAAAACGTGAGAGATCGTAAGTAGCCCCGGCGTACGAACACGAGTGGATGTTATTTTCTTGTTTGCTTTACGAACCGCCCGAACGTAATCGATACGGGGGTGTGAAAGCATGGTCTCTTTTAGCAGACCAGCCTTACAATCATTGGCGTCGAATACGGGAGAGAAAAAATAGGATACCGATAGACTTGCGCCTTTCGATTCCGGACATGAAGAAGAATGTACATCGATCCGGAACGAGTTTAAGGGGTGAAAGTGTTAATAACGTGCAACTTTGAGTGGATAAATCAAGATAATCCTACTTCCTATCAGACAACCGGCAACAAGGAGATGTAAAGCGATAACTGATTGCAAAACAGGACAAGTTATGTGGAACAAATCAAAACATACTGAACATGTAATTATTACAGGGATTGATTCAAAACAATCAGCAAACGATGAAGACACAAATAAAACTGAGAATCTTCTGCTGCTACAAGAGGCAAAAAGATCAGGTAAATTGAACAAATACTTGAATCTTGTTGGTGACTTTTTAATCTGTTTAATAATATTTCTAAAACACTCACAATCAACCACTATGCTGTGGATGGAATTATCTGCAGCAAACTGGCACGTTAAGTTAGTCAAACAGTTGTCCGTGCACATTTTTCGATAAAACCCAGCGAAGAAGCACTTGACGTCGGGAAAAGCTTCCAACAGATATAGTCCGGCAGACCGGCGCGCGAAAGATTATTGGTTAGGAAACTTTGCCAATAAAATATTTTGAGTGCTTTTTATTAGCCTCAACCTGCGTTCCATAAGCAGGCGGTAGTGATGGTGTTTTGATTCTTTTCATCATTTTATGGAGTTTCTTCTAGCGCGTTTCGTCCGTTCCGCCAAACTTTGCAGCATCGCGCTCTAGGCATCTCTTTTAGAAGTCGTGCCCTGGTTGGGAATCCTAGTGCCCCGTCCAGGCACACAATATTGACCATGTACGTCGTCGTATGGACATTGTAAAAGTTTTCCATTTGAGACGCCATAAGTTTTCCCGGGCATCGTTTTCCTTCCAACCGAACATGACGATGGACAACGTGTTGGGGTCAACGAGGGTGGAAAGTGGTTCGATTTGACGTTTTACCTTTTTTATATCGGGGTAGAATGAATTGTATACATTATGTATCTTGATATATTGAAACGTGTTCCTGCTGTTTGTAACTCATCTCACTTGCTAGGCGGTAGTTTAGCATGATGCGATCCACGGGTGATAATGTTATTTATTGTCGAAAACATCTTCATAATAATTACCTGTGCTAACATTCCAAGCACGATGTTTCCACCAAGAGTATTTCGCAATAGATAGTTGTTGATAAAAAAACAAACATGAAAAACACACCACCTACTGATACATAAACTTTCATTAAAAAGGCAAGGAAACTCATTTGATTTCAACACCTCTTGATAGTTTGTAGTGACTCTATTAAATTTTCTCATCATAGAGCGCCCTCTAGCACCTTGGCGGCAGTACTACTATTTGAACGCTAAATGATAGAAAAAGAAACAAAACGCCAAAAAAGAACTCATGCACAAAAGCAAGACGCACATTAAAAGCGCTATGAAAAACTGAAAAGATTAATTACGAGGATGAAGCAGTACACAAGCAACGGTAGAACGAAACAAAATCCCACCACAAGAGCGAATAAAGTTAGTTTGCGGTTAGGTCAGCGAGCGTAATCAGCGTAAATGAAGTAATTTTAATAAAGATTTACAATCGCAGATTAGTGTAGACCTGTACAACAATACCTGACTTGCTGTTGAACTCAACATGACTTTTATGTTGTGGAAAGGTGTACTGAAAAGAATAGAAAGCCTAATCCAGTGCTAAGAGGCGAAATTAGTACACAACAGATCGAAAAGACTCAAAGGTAGACCCTCCGACAAAATCTTGATTTCGTCTCAAACGAAATAACGAACGCTTAGGTAAATTATGAAGCAGCCCCAGGTCATATTTTAGAACGAGCAATGTGACAGTATTCCGATCGTATGTTTTAGTTATCGAAGGAATTAATTACTATTCATGTCTATGAATTCAAAATTTGATTTTCATTCCCTAGTGTCATTTGCCTTTCATTCAAATGATGAACAGAATTTCCCGTATTAATTCTTTCATGTAAGAACTTTTTCCTAAAAACAGAAAAGCCCAAGCAAAACGGTGCGCCTGTTTGTTGGCGAGGGTTCACTTAGTCACTGGCTAGATTGTTAATGAATTGCTTCACTAACTGCAACAACGTACACCAAGGTACCACTCCTTCCTGCACAAGATTCGTAGGTCCCTAATTATGCTTTCCTTTCACTTCATTTCGACGCCGGGGCGATAAGACACGACCGAAGGGAAAAGCTTACGCAAAAAACCAGCAATCTACAGGAATGCTTTGATTTTAGGCTCAATATTTAATAACGTTATTCAGATCGATATTCAGAATACGGTTGAAACATTATAGTCTCACTTAGAGAACTTTGGCCTTATACAAAGCGAAAGACTTCTTCCATATCCATATGGATTTACCTCAAGCATTCATCTACTATTCACATTTTCAAGAGCACTCTATGCAGGGAAGCATAATAATATTTGAGTAGAGCAAATAACTTTACCGGCTAGAATACTAAACAAAGCTGAATTAATGATCCAGTGAGAGCCTTTAAAACACCATTATGGTGTGAAGAAACATCACATCATACTACTGCTTGAACTCCCATGAAAGCTCCGTGTGTGCACTAAGAAACTGTGAATGCTAGGCATATTTTGCAAAGGTAATAACCCATGCCTCTTTTACGCACCATAGAGAAGACATCGTACAATCGCCTGTTGCAAGATTGTTGGTCGGAAAAATACTGCACCCAACGTATGTTAGGTTCATGTTGTGTTTTAGTGTATGCTACATCGTTTAAAACAGCTTCCACAAAGCGGTCGTTCTCGTCGTAAAAAGGCATCATCTATTCACTTACAACAACCTACTTCGGACTCCATGGTCTTGGTTATCCAAACGCTACAACTAAAGCGCACACCGTAAGATACCATCATCCTTTGCTGGAATTAAAGTGTCAACTACTTGATGTAAAAACCGGGTCGGCAACTCATTAGTGTTGAAGTGATTCAGATCATGTGCGGGCGGTTGTATCCAGGTTCTCCCTACTGTATGATGCAACACTTGAGGTGGTAACAGCGCACATATGCAATAGCATGACGAGAGTGTCCCGCGAGAAATGGTCCATTTAAATGATCTAGCTTCTTGTACAGATTGAATACACGCCAATGAAAGTGTACTTTCTGAAGTATGGGGAGTTTCATTTGCACGTATCACTACAGCGGAATGTTGCTGATGATTTGAGTGAATAGTAAAAAAAAAACAAAACATGATGCACATGATGATTGACCACTAGCAATGTTTATTTATTACTTATTGGAAAAAGGAAAAAAAACTATTACATTTCTGATAAACTAGCGCTACCTGTTAGCTATTTTGAAGTAATGTGACAAATAGACAGAAACTTCCTTCACTGAACGTACTTCATTGCTGATTAACAGCAGAATTGGTTCCCTAGAAACTGGATCAGCGGCTGATTGGCAAGCAAAGAAAGTACTCCACATCATTGAAACAGCCTCACGTCGGAAAACGTTCGAACTGCAGCTGTTGCCCAACGATCAACTCAGATCGGAAAGCTGCACGGACACGAATGAATGCAGCAATTTAGAAACGTTAATCATTTCACTCGTCGTTGTCACCCAGCTGAAGCCGTCTAAAGCGGGGAGTTCCCTCAGGTCGAATCATCACTCGACCCACGGCTCTCTAAACCTATTTAATGCGCCAGAGACACCGAGCCATCGAGCAGGGCGACGTGCACGTGTGGGAGGAAGAAGGACATTCGAAAATGGGCCACCGTAATGGCGTCGACAGTCGATAAAATCTCTCCAACCGTCCGGTTGTTCGTTCGTTCGTTCGGTCGTTCATTCGGTGCAGTTAAGTGCATCCGTATGTCTCCATTGGCCAGCGTTGCTCTCTATTTAAACCGGAAGTGGCCTTTCACGCATACTATCATGCACACAGCGTCAAACCCATCCGTTTCTGGGTGGCTAACATTAATAGAAGCGTTGGAAAGAGAGCTCGCGGGAGCAAGAGGGAGATGGAAAATTGACATCGGTTGAATTGAAAAACGGTTCCTATCGCCATCGAGCACGCACTAGGAGCACGTGGATTCGTTTAATACCATACATATGCGCACCGGGAGGAACTGGTCTTTGTCGTTGCTTTAGAGACGGAAGTTACAGATTATTGATGATGGAACTTCGTGTCTAATGTGGAACACCTTTGGGTTTAGTATCTTAGTAATGTGGGTTTTAGTTTTATTTATGCGCATGAATGAAAGCGTGATTGAACTATCATGAAAAGTTTAATAGTTTAAGTAATTAACAATACGAAACAAATGAATTATCAAAGCATGTAAAATACTATTATCCGATAGTATTAATTAGTTTTGACCGTTCAAAACTTAATCGTTCGTTTAAAAAAATCCAAATATCTCATTGTTGTGAGCGTATTCAATTCAGTGTTATTGCAACAATTCATTCGTGGAATATAAAAAAAAAACATAAAATACAATAACCGTAGAATTTCAAACATCACACTTTATGCACACGAGAAGCACTCTTTTATCCAGTTTTTATTGTGGATTAGATTCAGCTCGCCTGGCCTAGAGCGTATACACGGCGAAAGTAAAACGGGAACAAATGATTGCATTGGATGGAAAAGCGCAATACTAAGGAGAGTTGGGAGATATGGGAGCGTTGGAGAGATCGGTGGAACTTTCACCAACCTTCTGGGAGGTTGGTACAGTGCAGGTCGTTATAATAAGCACAAGCAGAATGCAAAACGGAGCATCAAGTCAGATAGACGAACAGAACAATACAAAACTACTAAACATTCAATTTCATTTTTGTTGCAAAACGGTGCATGTATGGGAAAAGTTTTTCAGCCTTCTACAGGTTTCTCTTGCACTGTTCTAAACACCTATGTACAACTTTGTACTGGTTGAAAGTTTCCAAGAAGTGTACACTTTGGCACACACACACCAAAAAAAAGCTATAATACAATATGCATGTTCAAGATCAATAAGCACATACGTTCTGCGGTGAATAAAGAACTTTCTCGCTTCTTTCTTTGCCCCAAACACTTAGGAGGAAGTTTGTTCGTGGTTTTGTAGCCACACAGGGAGGTTATGTTCGCGGATGCATTTTTCTTGCGCATGGTTGCATGGAAATCAAAGTGCAGGTGTGGTATGACTTTAGCATTTCAAATAGAGATAATACATTTCTTAAAGTTTTTCAAAACTGAAAACGTTGATTTGGCATAGCGAGAAACTATCCAGGATATTTTTGAGTAGCATTTGTTTAATTGAATCATATTGTACAGGTACTGGTTATATTCTGAAAAGATTGTTATTTTCATATAAGCTTTTTTATTATGACACTAGGAATTACGCCTGGATAAAACTTTTAATTAAAGAATGTTAACATTAACACCTACATTCAATTTAAACAATTAAAAATTAGCACAAGCAGAATGTAATGCATTCGAACCATGCACGATTTCAGCAAAATAAATCATTCAATAATACAAAATAACAAAAAAACTGGAGAAAACTAACGTCAAATATGACCTTTTCGATGATAAGGATAGATGCAAAAATCCACATAACATTCATTTGTTTTTGTCTATTGTGTAAATATCACTCTAATGTCTCCAGTTGGCCACTAAATTTACGGTTCCTTCACCTCACACTCTCTCTCGCCTTTCCCCTCCTTTTATAGGGGTGCCACCTTTTAAAGGTCAGTGTATTTTCGTTGACGGATCGTTTTGCAGACCGAACCGTAAGCTTGGCGTTCATAAATCTAATCGTTACATTAAATAAATTACCTTTCATCAAGGTGCACACCTTCTCTGCGCCGGACGTGGACCCGTTGAACTTGGGAGCTTGGGTTTCCTTCGTGTGCCCCGGGTGTATATATTAAGCCATTCCACAACGAAACGTGCAGCGGCATCAACCAACCAACGGCGGCCAGCTGCTGAGGAAGCTATATCATATTTTTGCACATCATTTGAGGGTACAAACGAAATACCCTTACCATCGGTGAGCTAGTGGGCGATGAAAATACCGATTAGCACGTGGTGCCAGCTACGGCGCGGTAAAGAAACATGCCGTACGAGGTAATAAAATTTTTAATCATACCCAGCTCCATGTTACTTCCCACATCAGGCCGATCCGACACGGTCACTAGCATGGCGGAACCGGTAGGCAATCGCGCGCGCGAGTCAGATCAATTACGATGGCCACCATTTTTACGGCAAATGGTCGCCAATTATGGAGGGCACACGAGGACTGCGTCATGTTGATCGCGTGTGTAACTGACCGCACCCGTCCTTGCCTATCCGTTTCGGAAGTTGGTCACTTCTCGCTATAGCCAGGATTAGGTTCCTTCCCGCAAGATGGAGTTGGCGTGAGGAAAAATGTACGATCTACTGATTAGACGATTTGATGGTTACGGCCACGTTTCGGGCCCGCTATTCATGCTCGCGGGTAATTTGTAGGAGCAATTTTGCACTTCACATCTCGATGGCAAGTGATTCCAGATTGTGCGTGCAGTAAGAGAGGCTTTTAATGCTCCTCTAGCAGGCGACAATATTCTCAAGCGAGACTGGCATATCCCAGAGCAACTATTGCACCTTTCAACCACAAACACAGATTACCAGTAGGTTGATATTAATCATTAAGATTACTTAGCTTACAAATTTCTATTGAACAGAGCTCAGAAGCGGAACTGGCATTCACAAATTTGCAGTTGTTCTATGCTTGTGTTTCTGCTTATGTGATTAGGTCACTGGAGAACTCTATCATAGTCAAGTCGCAAACCATGAACGACAAATGTAAAATCTGTAGGAATGTTTTATACAATATTTGCATTATTAATCGGCAATTATAAGATTGGCATCAGAAGTTAGGCAACTGAGCTGGACGGTAGCTATTAAGGGTCACCATTGCACCTTTTGTTGAGGAGCACTCAGTACAATATAGAAAACCAAAGCGTTTATCCACTCAAGGGCTAACAAAAGAACGCCGCACGTGCTTTTTTGAGGAGTGTTTTCAATCTCATCGTGTATTATCAAGGATATCTGCAGCATGGGATACTAGTTGGACCTTAATAAATAGCTCAATGAATATCGTTATCTTAGATTTATAGCCAAAACAATAAACATTAACTATAGAAGTAATTTAAACAATTTGCCTCATTTTCTATTCTTCCTTATTGTCATTATGCTGTTATTCATTTTGTCAATCCATTACATTAGTCTTTCTTCGATTAACAGATCTTGATCTGGCAACTCAAAAAAAAAAGATTAAATACTTCCTAAGAAGGTAAATTTCCTTTCATACCCCCTGCACATATGCCGCAACCGGTACACAACGAATGGAAAGGCAAGAAGAAGCAAAAACACAGCAGGCACAACGTAGCTACATCCTTTCGCAGGACCGCTTTTTTTAAAAGGAAGCAGCTGCTCAACATAATTGAGGGACCGCCGACGGGACACACAACCTGGAAACACCTGGTATTGGCCACCGTTTTCTTTTGGACTCGTTTTCTAATCAGTTGTCTTTGTGATGTCTATTTGCAATCGCAATGTCCTTCTTCGTCGCGGATAACATAGCAACTACGATCATGAAATAGGAAGCTTGATTACGTGTTAATTGTATGACAATTTAAAAGACGTCTGTTTTGTAAAGTTCGCAGTGAACTAATTGCTTAGCTTTTACTTTTCTCAGTGAATTAAATAAATCAATATCTTTACTACGTGATGATGTTTTGATTGTTTTCTGAGAGAAATCACTTTGAAACCAAGGATTGTAAATGAATATTCTACCAGAAGATGGGTATCAGATATCTGTCGACCGTAGCCTACAGCTATTCTCCGTTAAATGGTCGACTCTTATTGCGAATGTCTTAAGCCGCGATTTGACCCAAGTTTTTCTCAGTCTATATTATTTTCTTTACTTTTTCCGCATTCTACCATAAGGATCTGTCTACCTTTCCTAGATTGATCCTTGAGAAGCTATTCAAGCGAAACGCTTGCGTTGACTGAGATGAACTGGACTGGAAAAAAGGATAATTAGAAAATATCCGCACCTTTTGCCATACGGACACTCAAAAGCATACTCACACACACACACCCAACGGCTGCAAAGCCAACCGGGGAATGTGTGGTAGCCACCTTTCGTTTCACCAGGACGGGTTTTTTGGGATTGAAAAAGGTTAGCAGATTAGCGCACGGCTAGGTTGAATTTTACCGTTCTCTTTTCATCGTCCTCCATCTGCAACATACACCGGGCTTCTAATGCTCTAGCAGCTGCTCCCATAAGCGTGCTCTACTTAAGAGTTTGTAGAAACACTGCTTCGAAAATCGTTCCCGTTCAAACGATTAATGTGTGTGTCTGTGTGTGTCAGGATCTTCTAAGTTCGAACATCGTAGAAAAATGTTCCTTGATGCAGCGAGTTATCAACAACAAATCATCACAATAAAAACTTCTCTCGCCAATGAGAACTCATCTTCGAAATGGTATTTATCTGACAAGCGAAAGTTTTGCCTGGTGCTAGCAAAAGCGCACAATATATAGCTTCTGATGGCTCCATCATTTAGTAGAGTATGTTTTTCCTTTTGTTATCGTTGCAAACCCGTTGATTTTGGTTCAGGGTGATTCTCAGTTTGGGGTTTCATTCGAGTCATTCGTGAGGAAAAACAATATCTCACTCCATCTCCACTGTTTCCATCTGCAGCTGGCATCCCAAATCCTACCTTCTTCATGAAGCCTTTCTATCATCTGTTCGAAGGATTAAAAAAACAACAAACAAACAAACAAGATTTAACCGACCGTTACAAGAGGCTGGATGAAGCGCACAAAGTGTGGTTCAAAGATCAAATTCCTTCTCACAATCGCACAAGGGCAATCGGCTGATACTTGCCTTATAAATCACCGGCTACACTTTGGAGCAGTATCGCAGAGCACGCAGTATGTGCTTTAGACCTTTGACTAACCGTTTCTCTTTTTTTCCCGCCCTGCCAATACCACACGCATCGCCGGCATCGTGGATATCGATTGAGATCGCAGTTGATCACCGTTCTGCCTTTACCTTCCGCAAAAATCAGGAAAGTAACGGGGCTAGCAGGCATGCAGACAGGGCACACAATTAATCTTATAAATATTTACTTTTTACCCTCGCACCACCTTCATTTACATAAATAACTTCTTCACGATGGTGCAAAAGCGAGCCTCTGCGATCGACGTAGCAGCAGAGATAGCTAAAACAACTGAAGATCGATCGTGAATTCGGATCACGACCGTTGGCGAAGATCCCGCCACCACGCTCGGTATACGCCACTCAATTTGTCATGTTCACGATTTCCTACCACTTCGACTAGAAGCTTTGGCTCCACGCTTTCCGGAATATTTATAATGAAAACAAATAACATAACATAATGCTGGTCCCTGCAACTGGGATGGAAAAAGCGAAGATAAATGTATAGCTCCTGAAGAGATGGCGCCTACATCTTGACATTAATAAAACGTTTTATTTAGGAAACAAAACTGTCCAATAAAAAAAGACCATTTTTATTTCTGTTCAACGTTTGTCTAAAGCAGCATCTAAAGCGCATTGGACGAGTTCCAACAAGAATCTAACCAACAAAAATAAGCAGACAAATAATGTCCAAATTTTGCTTCTTTTCTTTCTGCGTCTTTCTGCAAATCGGAACGATTATTGCAAAATAAAAATAAAATAACTTTTTTTGTGGCGAAAAATTTTGCGCAAGTGCCGTTGTATGCTGAGACAACTGGCAACCAACAAAACCGTTGCGGGCAACTTGCCAATGAAAGTGTCTCGACTAAAAGCGCTCATACGTGGATGGAAAATAGTCATGATCAGTTGCATGCTAACGCGCGTCTGTTACATACAGTATCCATTGGATCTAATGCCATTCGTCTCTAGCATGAACAGCAGTCGTGGTAATATCTCTAACGACACCATCATGTACTGTTGGTGGACTCTGCTTGAGGGCACACTTTAGCCTATAAATTATTAATCGCGCCGTGTAGTCATATTAGTGCTAAAGCGATGTTCACGTTTCGAAAAAAGCTGCTATCGCTGTCAAGAGCTAGAATGAGCTTTCGTAAGTTTAAAATTTTTAGAGCACCTCTCAAGGTGGCGCGCGTGAAGTGAATGATCGATTGATTGGTAATTGCTACCTTTAAAATTCCTCTCACACTGCTACGAGATGAGCAACCTCATGCCGGGAATCATAAACCCTCGAAAGGTGCTGGACGCGTCTTGCCAAATGTGCGAAAATCGTGATTTTGTCAGCAGTCCAGTGTCGTTCCCCGTTGCATGGTTACAATGAAGTAGCAACAGAATAACACTCCATCGCTAAAAAGACAAAGACGTTCGTTCCACATCTGACCAGACGTATGGCGGCATCGCCACCACACACCATTTTTATTGTCAATCCAAGCGGCAAAAGTCGTGACTTCAGGAGGTGTAGGTTAAGTCCTATAGGCATCGTTTGTTGGGGACGAACTTATTCTGTGGCTTCACGTGATCTCCCGCGTGCCCTTCAGGGTGTAATTTTCCTGGTGTTCCCGGTGGTACGTGAAGGCGCCTTATTGTGGTCTCACTGTCCCCATCTGGTTGAACATCATCCTTCGCCAACATGGAGGGTTTCGGTTAGTTTGCACCGTAACGTGAGTTTAAGTACCTACACGATCCTGTTGGAGGTGATACCGGGGCCGGGATTTATGTTTGCAAATTGTTACATTCTCTCACATATGCAAATGAGCTGGCGATGTGTGCAATACGAGCCAAGAAACATGCGAAAGCAGAACGGAAGAACGGTAAGAAGCAGAACAAAGTTAAACAACACCGCCGCTAAAGAAATGCCGCCGAGTGCCGAGGGGTTTTCCCCTGGGAGTCACCAAACACCGGGAGACACAGCAACAGCAAAAGGACAGTGAAGGAATCACTTGACCAATTTCACGAGCGAAAAAGACACCACGAAAACTCGACGACCTGGACGCGGTCGAAAGTTTGCCTCGCGTATGATGGCTATGTGCCGTTGACATGCTTCCATCGGCACTGGCCGTTGGGGATGCATATGTATGCACGCTTGTGGTGTTTCGATTGCATCGTTGCATGTCGCCTTAACCGGCTTGTACGTTCGTTCGCTCAATTGCTTGCCTGCTTACTCGCTAATTTGATGGTTGACAATTAGCAAAAGTGTTTAAGATACTTATTTACGGTCCCTCTGACTAAGGTGGCTCAGCACACAGCACGCCACCTTTACCCTTCCGATGGTACCGTCCTCGTGAACGGATTGGAATGGTTTGCCGCAGCTGTTAATTCTCGCACTTCCTCCTATGGTGCTTGATGTTAAAAGGCGGAAACTGTGCCACACGAGGGTTGGAGGTGAAATGTCAAAGCGAGACGTCAAGTGAGGTTAACCAGTACTTAGTGTATGTACCTAAAGGAAGTTTTACTTGCCAGCGCTATAAGTTGAAACTGGAAACGATTGGGTACGATATTATTTTCTGTTTAGTGCATCTCATGTTGCGATTAACGAAATGATTAACAAAGAAATGCATGGAAAATAAACATATGTGTATTGTTATACTATTTCTAACAAAACGTGATACAACCTTATTTAGTAAAGATGCTGTTTTATAATGCCAGATTAAACATGGCATCATAGCCATTGTCCACATATTCGGCAGAAAAGTTTCAAATGAATTTTAAATAAAACTATTCGAATGCCTTGTTGCAACAAGGTTTGTGACATTTGTACACTCGATGTTGCAAAAACATCTAAACAAACACAAAAATCGATTGCTCGTTGCTTTATTTATAAATTTTGACCATTTGCCAAGTTGGCTTTACGCTCATGGGCTCACGGTACGCCCAGGGGTTGTGTGTACCAAAGCAGGTGGAAAAAAAGGATGTCTGCAACTTCCGCTGTGAGGCTGTCTTTGTTGTTTATTTTTTATTGCGCGTCCTTCGCACATGGATGGCCCCAATTTAACGCCGGACGATAGGATACAACCGGCAAATTGTATCGATTTTAGATTTGTGAAGCATACTTTTTTATCTGTAAATCGATCCATAAACACTGCCACGTGCTCTAGCTACAAAAGCATACGTGAAACCAGTATAAAATGAACAACAAAAACATGATCCGTGTTTGTACCAACCGCATCGGAAAGCCGTTTGGGGAGGTATGGGAATCGGAGAAAACAAACCTCCGATCGGAATCCATAAAACTTGCCATCATCGCGCCTCACTTTCATAAATCATCGTTCAGAAGCGCCGAGTGTTCAGTGAATGCGAGTGTGTCCGCCGAGGGGATGGTTTCAACACTTTGTTTACATTGTGTCATTAGATAAGCTCGCTCAATCGTATCGCTTCAGATGTTACGCTAGTTCCGGTAGCTTTCATGAACGTACTGAATGTGTTCTTGTGTCCATAATGCTGCATCATTGGCAATGATTGAAAACACGCCAGTAACTTGCATGTGTGATGGAACGCACATAGAGAGAAGTAGAGAATATATATTTATTTTAATTTGAATAAAAACCTGAGCGAATAACACAAAACTGATGCGATAAAAGAAAAATATTATAATTATAGGTTCCTCGAAAAAAAAATCGTTTTTTAATGCTCGCGCTCAGTCTACCGCATCTTACCAAAGAAGAAAAACGATGTATTGAATGAAAGTTTGCTAGAGTTTTGATAATATTTTACAAACTTATAACACATTCGCCCGAGTAGATAAAGACATTCAATGTAAGCTGCCGGTTGGCCCTTGGAAGCAGAATAATTCCGAAAGGAATCCATGCAAAATTAATCGCAGTAGATCGAGGGTGCGGCACAGGAACTCAACCGGAATGGCTACTACCGTCACATGTGCTTATAGTTCGCACACCGTGCGAACGTCACTTGTGTGCTGGCGGTCGTGTGCAGCGAGCCAAGCCATGCGCAGCAACAACAACTCCTACTGTCCCGCTGCATCCAGCCGTGGTAACTGATCCGCATCCACCGACAACTGCTAAACAGCAGCAGATGCCGACTGCGGATGGAGTGATTAATTGCCACTTGCGAGCACCCCCTGCTCGTTGGTCGTGATCCACGCTTCGGGCACTGTTCGGAACCGAATTTCATCCACGTCGCAATAGCACACGTGTACGAAGGGCGCTAGGTGCTCGTCGTACATAGCGACCATTTGATGCAAACGTGAGCATTTGGATGGAGAAGATGAACAAAGGGCTGGCGTTTACTATTTGCATCTTCCATTCAGTGCATTATCGTAGTTCGATAATCTTGAATAGGAAATTTAAAAACAAGTAGTCTGCAGATCCACATTTTCTTCCAAGTGATAGCGACAAAATTGTAATTTAGTAGTAAATTTTTCATCAAAAGATCAAAGAAAGATGTAAACTAAAAACACCAGAATAAAATGCTTGAAAATGATATGTTTGATGATATGCTGTGGAAAATAGAGGAGACTAAATAACACTCAATTACCAGCATTTAAAATCACTTCATAAGGTATGCGTTTATATTTCGGCTTTAGTGTGCAATGTTTTACAATTCTCAAATTTGTCACCCGTGGCGTGGTGAACCGAGTGAAACAAATGTCCAATTTTGAAGCTTTAGAAATGGTTAAAGGGTGTCAAACTGACACTATGGCCATGGCACCTTATATCTTTTGAAAACTACCCAATTCATTAGGGGCCAACCCTGTGACTCGCGTGCCATGACCATGAAAAATAAAAAACAACAAAAAAAAAGAACGAAACCAAAAGGAAAGCAAAAACTGGGATGAAAATCTAATTTTAATTAGTTCCGACCAACGATGCACGACGAAAACCGCCAGTTGGATCGGTCGTTTGCTACGAGTGTTTTACGTGGATATAAGCAATTCCGCAGGTATGCATCGTCTCGTTCTAACGCGCAGAAATAACCTTAGGACCACAGAGCTAAGCGCACCGGCCAGCACCAGAACGTTCCATCCCTCTACCGATCGTCGAAATTGTCGCGGAGATGTATAGTAATTGCGCAATTATTGCGCGTCATGGAAATTGCGCGCCGTAGAAATTATCGTACATTGCGTCGCACGTCTTAACGTTCGCTTCTCAGTGTATGTGTGTGTCAAATATAAGGGGCACTTTAAGCGCAATTTCAAATTGGATATCCAAAACGCCTCAAAAGATGGATTAAAATTATCATCAGAATTAACAATATTCTTGGGAAAGTGCAATTTCTTATCATTACCCAATTGCTATTAGGGCTCCTATCCGAATCTATCTACATTATAATGAATTTTAATATAGGTTACAATATCATATAGTTTGCAAGTGAAGCACATGCCTGTTGTATACGCTTTTGAGACGTCTTACAACATATCCTTGAGTCGTTATTAACAAACTACGGAAGAAATATTGTCGCGTCATTTTCTTTTGTGAGCGATTTTTTTTTGACTATCCAGGATATATTCAAACTCAAACTGTCGTTCTGACACCCTTTACCATCGAACGAGAAAAATGCTGTCCAAATGAAGGAGAAATATAAAAAAACATTACCTCGGACGCAGTACGTTACTTTGCTTTACAGCAGCGACAGTGTTTGCTCCTTACGATTTATTGTCTCAATCTCCTTCTCGTTTACTTTGCACTAGACCTATAGGGTTGGTTTTAAAGTGCATGGTTAAAGTAGCGCGAAAGTAGCCAAACAACCTCTAACACACCGTATGTACGTACTGTTGTGTTCTGTTCTGTTCTGTTCGTGCCAATGACGCCTGTGTACCATACCAGTCACCACCTATGAATGTTTCATACATCCAGTTACTCTGATAATCTGTACCCTTGCCATTCAGGAGAATACACACTACAACAACAAAAAATCCCCTTCCGAAGAGAGCTGTTGCGTGCCAGGTTTTGCGCGTGCGATCGAACAATCCAGCGGATTGTTGTCCAGTTGCCGGCGGGAAGGTTATTTCGCAAGCCGCAGGAATGCACATACGGCTGGCAGCTGAGCATCGCGTAGTAAATGGGCTGATTTGCGTTGCATATGCCCCAGTGGTCGGGTCGATTTATAGCATTGGCATAGTGTGGGTACGAACAAAGAATGCAATTTCTACCAAGATCAATGCACAGGTCTGTGGTGCGGTCTGAATATGTTTTTTTCGTTGAACGAGGTGGGGGAGATTAGGAGAAAAACTGCTCCTGGAATTAACAATGGCTAATAGAGCAATAGCATCGACATGAGAGTTATCCAAATGGAATGCTGCGCCTAGTAAGATAGTATAACAATATTTTGAAGTCATTTAATTACACTTACACAGTACCATAAACGATTACTTAAATTTAAAAAAAAATAGACGGCAAGCATCATATATTCTTCATCATGAATAACCAGAACATCAGTTCGTACCTTACTGGCAGAATATAGTGATTTAAATTCCGACCGCATAGATGATGATTGTTAAGAGACGACAAGCTTATCTCGGTGTTCGTATGGCTTCCACGAAACACCCGCTGAGCATGAAATGTGCGCTTCATTGTGGGCAAGCAACGGTTTATGGCGGGGTTATAAATGTTTTATGGGCGATTGGGATCGGTCGGCTTCGTAAGAGCGATTTACGCAATCGAAACAGGATGTCGCATTTAGCCGCCCGTTTTGCTCTTTCATTGAAGATTTCAAAGTGCTTTACGCTGCTATTGAATTTTAAAAGTAAGCAATGGAAATTATCCCATTTCATGGGTGTCAACAGTTCATATTGCAGCCAGCCACCACTCAGTGATTAGCTCGTACCGTTTACAAGCAGAAACAATATAAAAACGCTATTCATCCTTCAACTCAATACGCCTCGCCGTATGCAAATGTACGTGCACCGTACAGGGAAGTAATAAAATGCAGGCAAAATAAATCGTCCCGTACGCCGCATTAAGTCCAACGGGTGACTTTTATTGTACTTGTTCGGCCATTTATCAACAACGTACGACAGCTCATGCAAATAACTGCTTCAGTCTTATGATATGATTGATACTTTTTATACGGTTTTTTTTCTATCGATTGAATCTTATCTCTTTTACGTCAATCATGTCATGAATTGCATGTATCCTTTCAACCTCACCCACAGCAAACAGCTTTGGATTGCATTTTACAAACATACTGGGAGTATGCATTTTGATAAAAAAAGGTCAGAGAATATGGCACAAAAATAATCATGCCAATAAAACTAGCCACAATTATTGCTCAGTCCGACAAACTCCGAAACTAATGCTGTAAGAGGTGAAGCGCAAAAAAACATTTCAATGCCATAGTAAGCGTACGTAGATGACCGCAAAACTTATTCACGCTGGTGACATTTTTGCTCCGTTCCCTCCGTGCTTGTCTTATCTGGTTTGGTTGCGTCTGATATTCCGTTTTATATCGGTCGTTTAATGGTTCTACTAGAAAAGATTTGATACTTGCAAACCCATGC
This sequence comes from Anopheles culicifacies, assembly GCA_000473375.1. Taxonomy (NCBI): domain Eukaryota; kingdom Metazoa; phylum Arthropoda; class Insecta; order Diptera; family Culicidae; genus Anopheles; species Anopheles culicifacies. Next base: position 90,412 of record AXCM01000126.1, read on the forward strand.
TAGATGAAACCAGGGCTGGGTTGGAAGTCTACGGGCAACAGTGCAGAACAAGTGGTTTGCGCCCCAGCAGTCAAGCCACGCGTGATTCGGGCGTAATCAATGTTTTGTTATTTGTTTGCTTTATCAACCTGCCAGCGCGAAGCAGGATGGTTGTAAATCATTTTAAAATAAAAAAACAAATCTCAACAATTGAGTCATTTTGGGGCTGAAATGGAACCTTTTTTTGCTTGATTTTGATTGGTTTGGTGTAAAATGGTTGGATTGTAAAGAAATAAATTTAATTTGCACCAAGGTTTCGCCTCTGTAATGCACAACTTCCGACAGGAGGTTGCATTACGATTTCAAGAACATAAAACTCATCGTAACGATCAATCAACCGGTGTCAAGGAATGCTTAGTGAAATATGATCTGAATCATTGAGCAATGCCATTTTGTTATTTAAACGCGGTGAACGAGCAATGGGCTCAAATCTCTGCTAATCAATCGTAGGGTGGATCGAAGAGTGGTTTATTAGCGGTCTGAGTTTCTATTTGATATCTAAAATAAAATCGTAAGTTTTAAATCTAATCTTGTTTTCAATATCAACTTGAACAAAATAAGAAGAGATGTTTCTGCATTAGGAAGCTGTATTTATCTCAAAACAGGAAACAAACTTCTTCATTCATAGAGCATCATCAATCAAATTCATAATCTTTCATTTCATTGATTGATTCATTCCCAAACGAAAAGAACGATGAGTCAGTTTAAGGGAAATTCTCTGACCAACGACCCATATTTGCATTTCGACAGTAAGATTACCATTTCTATTGCCCCAAGAAAACTCAATTCGAGAAAGAAAAAGCCGCAAACTAGTACACAATTTCTTACACATCACCCTCTGATGACACCAACGAAACCTAAGTTATCGAACAATATACTAATGATTGATTAAGGTTCGAGCAAAACACCTAGCAAAACACGTGCTATTAATAACCACAATCTAATCATGGTAGAAGAATATACTGCACGGTCATTAATACACAAATCAACCCAGCGGAATGAATATTTCGTATCATGATGAGTGAAGTAGATGTTGAAAAGTAAGTAAGTGTGGTAAATGTCAAATATTAGTATAATGACACAATAAATAGTAAAAACAATCTTATGCAATTATTCGAATGCATTTGCAAAATCTGCATTCTTTAAATAATATTGGTAATTTGTTATTTGATATCGATCAAGTCTCACAACTATTATTAACTCACACAAGCACTTAATATCTTAAATATTGTCTATCCATCGATAACAAGCAAAAACAAAACAGAATGTTTTAGACCATATTTGAAAACACCAATAAATCGCATTCCACAAATTAGCTGATTAGATAGCCTGGTTATTTTCTTTCTTTGTTACATCAGGCGGTCAATGGGAAATTCCCTCGCGTGGAATCAGATACAAGAAATTATTGTTACTTGTGTGACTCCTGCGAAATGTTTTCAGTTCTCATGAAATTGTGATAGGTTTTAAATAAAATTTGTAAAGATGATCATACGCGTATCCAAGTTCTATTTGTAACCTTATGAATTTTATAATATCTATAATTCCTACTCCTTATTTACTTTATCGCACGTGCATTTTTATCTCAAATTCTAGTAGGCCCTTAAATAAGTTATCTTATTATCATAGCCAAAGCTACTAAAATAAAATAATCTATGCAGAAGCGCCCAATCTCTTTTAAGGCACCAGATAACAAAGTCCATCGTTCTATCAAAGCCACACACGCCACAAATATAAAAAGCGACCAAACAAAATTAATAAATAAATGAAAAACAACAAACCTAAAAAGAACAAATCAAATAATCACATCACATAAACAACCCGCAAATTTCTCGCCAAAGCAAAAAAAAGCTAACCACACACACACACCACCGAACCCCGAAACAATCGTCTTATCTTATCAGCATTTCAACGCATTCGCTTCGGACGAGCGAATGAGTCGCGGCAACTCTAACGCAGAAGGTTTTTTTTCAGTTTGGGTTTTTTTTTATTAAAATGTTCTACTCATTTCTCTCCATACTAAACTGCACAGCCGTTTAAAATGGTCGAATCTGTTCGGAAGGGTCACGATCGTTTCGAATGGATCATGGGGTTAAAACGGACCGCAACTGAACTCTTTGTATAAGCTGTCTTATCGGATTCCGTTTAACATACTGACAGCTTTGTCGGTGGTTTCGGCGGCGACAGAACTCAAACAAATGCGTTTTGATAAAGCTACACAGTGGAAGGAAACTTTGACGGCCTTTACCGAAAATACAACTGTTGGTAAATCACCTTTTCCCGGCGCCACTTTTTGTCGCATTTATTGTGAACTTAAAAAAAATCTAGGATACTATTATCATAAATGTTTCACTTTATTTATGCATTGTTTTACTGCTGCATTGCAAGTATGATCACTTAGATGAATCTTGAAACACTTGCTGAAAGGATAATTTATTAACACTTACCAACACATAAGAGCAGTAATGATGAATTTTATAATTATATCCCGAATAACTGTGTTACTGTAATAACATTTAACAGTGTAACATTAGACACGTTTGTAAAGTGGCATTCTTAACATGCATTTCATTAGCTTCCCTACCCATCATTACAAAAATGAACCGAACAAAATTATGCACTTTGCCCGAACCTTCATTGTAAAAGTAATAATACAGAAACCATTTTTGATACGCTTCTGTAGTCAAATGGACATCTAGTGAGCCGAACGTATGCTATAGGATGGATCGGTTTAATAAGCTCTCCAATCGATACGATCAGGCTGTCGGCATCGATACCCATCCACACCGGAAGCATAAGCGTATGTCAGCTGGCACGAGGGTTTGCGAGTTTGAGCCACCACAACGACAGCAGGCAGATGGTAATTGAGTGGTAGTCGCTTACGACGCGGAGGGCCAAACCACATGCCCGAATGAATGATAGGATTCGATATGCAGCACGATCCCGTAGGATCATTATTACAGGAAGAAGCCGCACACAACAACACGACGTCAGTAGATCGGTCCGTTTTGATATTCACCCTTCTTTTATGTTACCTTTCATGCGTGCCACGTACCGCATGCGGGCCACATCTCCTGCTGCTATGCTTCTTTATCGATCAAATAAGAGGCGCTGTTATACAGCCACCAAATGCTGCGACAGGTTGTGAAACGATCCCATTCCTTTCCCAATCTTTATGTGGTTCGGGTTTTGTTTCAAATGCTATTCCCTTTAAGTTTGATCATTTTCCATTTTTCTTTTATAAAAAAGAACACTATCATTATAAGCAGTGGGTAATTCGTTCCACATGACACCATCCGGAGGATCCGTTTTAGGCTCGTGCCGAATGGATACAAAAAAAAGACGGAAGAAAGAGTGTGTATTTGTAAACATTTGGCGTGGCGCACAAAACAACACAAAATCTTTAAAGGTGCCAGTGTGCTAAATCGACACATTGTAAAAAGGATGTATTCAAAGATTTAGCAAACCGCAAAGTCTGCAGATAATAATTTACTGCTTTACGACATACTATTCAATTATATGTATCAATTTTAAATAATACGTTCTTGAGGGAATAATTCAAAAAATTGAGTAAAACGTACTAAAATATTAAAATGAAACGAAGTTATATAATACTTAAGGAATACAATTTTACGCTATCAAGATTCGGCAACTCGTTGGATGTTGCAGTGCAAGTAATAATGTCAATGGCTCTTCCAACACTATGGCTGTTGTTAAATATCTTCGATACACCATTTTCTCATTCATTAAAGCAAATTTAATTCGCACGTAGGAGCTTATTTAAACATGCTTGAATTTTTTGCAGAAAGTATCTATGTCTATAGAAGGAGACATAGCTTAAATCCATATTTTACGGAAGAGTCTATTTAACTATTATTAACACTGCTGAAACATAAAAGCATATGTACCGATGCAAAAAGCGAATGTCACTTCACCATGGAAAACTATTTCAAGCAGTGTTGATCTACCTAACGGTTAAAAGTAAGTGCTCTGAAATGAATTTAGCTGGTGGTACGATTAATTGTAATGAAGAATACTTCATTTACTGGGGTGATTGTTTTGACGCATAGTTGACGCTAATAAATGGTTACGACTTTTGCGTTACCAAATGTGATTATTAGTAGCATGTGTTTATGGTAATAAATCTTGCTGTTCTATTATCTGAACTCCTTGTTTCGCTATATTCAAATATTGAGCACTATGTCCTGTGTCTTAATTTTGTTATCACATGTACTACTGAATGTTTCTCTTTAATCAAATTCTAGAACAACGTTGCTTCCACACGAGTTGTCCGGTAATATTCAGCGTATGAATGAAAACATTACCCGAATAGTGAACGTCAGTCCTGGAACTACGAAGGACCGCTACGGTTGGTAGGATTTTTCACTAACTTTATAAACCGTGTTCCAAAAACACACTAGATCTGCTGCGCTGTGTTGTAGATGGGGAGCAGACAGATATGCATGCATACGGTAGGGAAAATCCAACGCTAAAAGACATTTGGGGACACAGGACATCGAGAACACGCACGGCACAGACATGCTCAGAGACACGAGACAAAAAGGACACACGCTATGTGCTAGAAACCGGACCGCCATGGCTGTACAGCAAATCGCAATTATATAAAGGCTCGCACACATACACCACACTCGGATGGCACACATACGCCGAAGATATGGTACTCCTAAAGCAGACATTTTCACGCCACTAGAAACCCCAACGGTTGGATATTCTTTTTCTCCTGCTCGTATTGTGCTAAGCATACAACGAAGCGAACGGCGTTGCCGAGACATTGCTGGCGATTATACAAACACATGTATGCACATACAATGAGAGGCTTGCAAAAGGATGCTCAACTCCACAGACACACAGACACATATACCTACCGGGAGTAAGAGTCACTCCGGGAAGGATATTTCCCATGCTGTGAGGAGAAGAAAAAAACATGTTTCTGGCACATTCTCCTGTCGCGAAAAGTGAAAAGGATTGGCCCCATCTTACGCTTCGCCTTACTATTTCAATTTTGGATTCCCAGACAAAAATAAAAGGAAGCAAACTTGCTGTTGCAAAGCCTCACCAACTGAAGTCAGTTTTTTTAGAAGCTGACTCAACCGGTTTGCACCAAACACGATCTTAGGCGACGAGAAACGTAACTAGCCAGCCAGGACCTTGAAGGCAACAGCAAAAGGGAAATATTCCTTTTCTAGCATTCATTGCACCATTACTCTGAAACGTACTTGGCTGACGAAGCGAAGTGTTGTTCGCATAGATAAAACTATGCAACATAAATTGCAGTTGTGTGTATGTGTAAAATAAATAATAATTTTGAATAATTTGTTATCGATCTAAATTCAAAAAAGTTAGAAAAAAATCTTAAAATCAATTTTTTACACTTATTACAAATACTAAAAAATTTAAATTCCTTTCTTATAATGCGAAATCCTGTTTTCAATGCATGTTTTATCTAAGCTACGCGATCCTTGTACGCTGCCATGATCGAAAAACAACACCGAGAAAAGCACAATTCGGTCGGTCGTATGGAGGTCAACCACTGTACAGACTGTACACAAACTCAAAAAACCCAACTCGGTTCTGTTTGTGCCAACCTTATCCCATATCAACCGCAAACCCGACGGGTTCATATTTTTCGCAGCAAAAGTAAGGGACAACCGTTCTTAGTTTCACCACCACCATTCATTCCTACTGCGGCCGTGTCCTCATAACAGCGGTGGCATGGTACACGGTACGACCAGTACCATATAACCCACCCGTATTCCCGGAGGAGCATAATTTTCTACAAATTGAAAATATTTCATAACGCTTAAGTGCGTTTCTGTGGACGGTTTCGGACGGTATTCGAAAGTTTCCTTTGCTTTTCCATTAGTTTTTTTTGTACGTGCTCTTTGCAGTACAGCATATAAAAAGGCGTGAGAAGTTACGAAACAGAAAGTTGAAACAACCAAATACAAACACACACACACACAGAGTTGATCGTGTGGAAGTGAGCGAAGATAAAGCATCTTGATAAAGTAAGTAAGGATTGCAGCAGAAGAACCGTCAGCGGAGGAGCATTGTACCGTGAAAAACCTGAAGGACACATTCAGCATAATGAAACATTGCAAAAGGATGTATGCTGTTTTAAACAGATGAGGGGAGGGGATAAATCTCAACACACAACACGTTGCTGCCCGCTTTGTTAGTTCCCACCGGTTACGGAGCCGGCTTCTGGTTGGGAGAAAATTCAAACGTAAGAAAATAAGTGGACGAAATGTGTTCGATTTATTCGGAGAGATTATAGCCGGAGTGTGCACCGTTCGACATTGCCGTCCATTCATATCATCATTATCATCATCGTTGCCGTCGTTGTCGTCTTTGGCGTTGTCGTGTGTACGTGATCATGATTAAAGATACGACACAATATGCTGCCTCCTGTCGCTAAACTGCCACACAGCTAGCACAACACGTCCTTCAGCCAAGGGGAGCATAAAACATGGCCAGCATGGCAAAGAGGCAAGCATAATGATGCTCGCAAGAAACAAAAAACAAAAAAAACAACGAGTTGCTAGATACAGTGAGAAAAAAAAATTGGAAAACCTCATGACCGTGGACATCTTGCTAGGACAATATCCAGGATCTAAGAATCTGTAAGCGAGAGCAAGCGAGACCATTTTTATAGCGAAATCGAGCGATAGAGACACCGAGATCTGTGGTTTGAGCATTCGTGGAGCAAAGCACACCAAAGACCAATCAACCGACCGGTTGACCTTGGAGGTCGCCCTTCGAATGTGAACAAAACGAAGACGAGTCAGAATGTTGCCGGCTGGTCGCTGTACAACTCGGGTACACGGATTTCGCACCGAACGCATCGGGCCTATCTGCGTGCGAGATGTGAAATTTATGTTTATGTGTTTCTATTTTAAATTGTTTATCTAGCCCCATCATACTTTTCGCATCGGTTGCGTGCCGTGGTTCTTGCACGAAGTTGACTACCCGGTGGGGTTGTGGAGCTTTTTTTCACATTAGTGTTTACAGTGCAAATAATTCACCACTCAACCAGTCATCGAAATGCTAGAGGGCGTGAGACAGAGAGCTGGTCTAGGTTTGATGTATTTTACCGAACGTATTAATTTCGTACGTGATGTTTTTCTGACAGTTATGAAAAATATGGAAAAGTTTTTGATTTAAACACTGTATTGTTTCCAAACCCACAAAATCAATCCGCTCTATTTGCACGCAGCAGTAAATCCAGTTTTAAAATAACCAGAATAGTAACAGCAGAAATAAGTCAATGCACTTGCCCTGCCAAGGGCACACTCTAACTACCGAGCGCAGCTGCATAGACAACCTAGCAGTGGTCGTACTAAAAATCTAAACCCTATGAAACAAAGACGAAACAATTGGCTTTTTCCAGCCACCGGGAAAAGTGGAAGGAAAAACCTGGATAGAAGGTAAGAAAACAACTTTATGCTTTTGCCGCTTATACTGCTCCTGCCGTTAGTACTTCTGCTGGAATGATGATGCTCGCGCGCGCGTTCTGCTCCATGCTTTTGCCCATCTACGGACAAGCACGATCGACGACTTGCTGAGTGTGCTACCGCTACTTCTGTTTCTGTGGTAAGATATTTCCCCTTGGAAAATTGCTCGCCGATGTTTAGCTTCACAACTCGGTTCGAAATGCAAAGATGGTCCCATAATTTGTCACGTTTCGCATTCATGGCGAGATTCACCTTTCTTCTTTCATGCACGGACCTGAACAGGGATAGCTGGGAAAACTGATACTAGAGTTCCATAGATGTGAGAAGCTCGATTTTGTGGTGTGAGGTGGGAAAAATCAATCCAGCTGTTAGTATTTTTACTTCTCACCCTTCGAACGATAACTAGAGCAGTAATTTTGCGTTTAACGCGAGCTGAACAAAGTAGTTTAAAGAACAAACATTTAAAACAACCGGGACACAATTTTAGCGGGCAATTCTGCCTTATTCTAGAAACATTGAAGGTGTTCTCGTAAAAAAGAACAAATTGTACATTATTTTGTACTGCATATTAAGAACAAGATGAAATTCCAAATGGCATTTCACAGTTTCGGAGATCATCATCAATTAGTTATTCATTATACCGGAAGTTAGATGGGTTATTCTCGGTATTACAGTAAAAGTAGAATTTACAACTTTTAGAAGATGGAAGAAATGAGATGGAGATATGAAAAAGAGTTGGCAAAGTTCAAGAAACACAATTTTGCTTTTTAAATAAACAAAAAAAAAAACAGAAACCTTCAAAGTGCCTCACTACGCCACAAACAACTTTTATTACTTCGCGAAGAGTCATTTAGGACATTTCCATACACAGCCTTCTAATTTAAACATATTACTTCAAACATCCTACGAGATAGTTCAGGTGAATGTTTCCCAGCTTTTGGAAAATACAACGGTGAAAATAATGCTCACGCCTCTCCGGCAGAGACACGAGCTCCAGACCGAGATGGACACAAGACCGAATGCACTGATCCCGAGTTAATAAACCGTGAATGACGTTCAAAACTCGCCGTTGAACCGTTGCTCACGAACTGAACTTTCGGAATTGAGATCGACAGAAGGGTGCGACTCTAGGGCAGGGTGAGAGACACGTTGACTGCCCGTGGAGACTCGCAATTGCCCACACCCTGTTCTACCACATTTGACATCCTCTGGCCGGCTCAGTCCATTAGCGATCGAGATGCTTCTCGTCGAAACTATTCACCGCAGAAATAAAAGAAGATGAACAGAATAAATAAAGGAAAGGTGTACAAATCGTGCCCAGAACCGTTCGTCAACCAGTCAGTCACCTCTGGATGGTTCCGAACCGCCGTGAAGCAATAATGGAAGCACAGGAAAGCTTCGTGAGAAATAATTAACATAAAACTTTCGTTATAAGGCCAGGCCATGGTGAAGTAACCTAGGCGCAAGCCGCAGTTTCCCATGCGCGTTCTATATCTTCCCCGCGAACCAGACACCAGGCGCGCAATGCTTCCGGCCTACCCTAGTTGGTTAGTTCTTGTGCCCACTGTGTGTTCGTTTTTCACTCACTTTTACACCATTCTTTGTGACGCGGTTTTGTGTATGGACCACCACCGTTCGCTAGATGCTTCAGGGGTACATGCCCGGACCACCATCAAACCGTCATTTACATTCCCAAAGTTCTTTGCCGAATAAAACACTCGCATAACATGGCTAGCAGTTTGTGTCTTGATACACACTACCGGCGCAGAAAAAAACAAAAAAACGAGCAAATAAAACCCATTTTATTCGGTGTGTAGATTGTCTCTCTGGCCGGTTTGAAGATGGTTACGGCACAGTTGCGCGAGTAGTTCTACGTTGCGTTTCGCGAACACAAAACCGCAGACTTGCTGCCGCCACCATCGTTGCCAATCGAAAACTTTACAAGTTGTTGCACGGGAAAAGTTTACTTTTTTTTCGTAAAAAGAGTACTTCATACTTTTTTACACAATCTGCTGGGTGAAGAAGAACTCTTGGAATGGGCATTACGTAAAATTGCGAGGAATTCCTGGACGTAGCACGTCGTTCATTTGTTCAAATTGTGATGAAATTAACGAATTTGTAGACAAATGTTGGGTGTACTTTCTTCTTCAACTGATATTGTACCACACTTCTCAATCTTGCCGTAAGAAAGTTGGCTTGCTATTTTAGTAGCTTTCCGAGTGAATACACGATTTGTTAGTATTGTCTATTAAATATGAAAATACTGTTTTCTTTGATATAAAATGTTTTACATCAATTAATGGCTTGTAAAACAGGATGGAAGGTAAGGATGTAAATAAGGCATTAGGAATAATTCGTTAATTATTTATCTCTGTCCGTGCTTAAGGTCTAACGAAGAGTTACTAATTCCAAAATAGCATTTATGACTAAAATTATTCTTATGAATGTAGTAAACATGATGCTCATTTGAAAAAGTAAACAGAATTGAATCTTTTTTCCTTTCACTAACCTCGAAAACTATAGTTCTCCGGTTCTATATTGCTGTTACTGGTAGGATTGAACGTTGTACAATCGTACCATGTTAAAGTAATTGTTTTGCAACACATTCCAAAAGTTGCCCTCATAAGAGTAAACTAGAATCGAATTGAATCCCTTTACGCAGGATGAAAACAGAGAAAATGATAACAGAGAATTTCCGATTCAGTTAGTTACCGTAATCAGTTTCAGAAAAGATCCCAATTCTGACTATCCCTAATTCGGTTGAAGAACGTGCATGTCAGTGGAAGGCGAATTAAGATACGAGAGATGGATTACAAATCAATCATCGATTTCGATTGGTTTCAAGATGTGTCCCGCAAAGCAGATTGGTCTAAATACGAACTAAACTTCACGTACAACTACATCATCTTTCGCAAAAACCTACCCGCAAGGGTTCTAAATCCTTGGCGACAAATTGGTTACAAACAGAGAAGATATAGAAGGACGCACAAACACAGATACCGTTTGTACATTTGATTGTTACAAGCCTAAACATATGTGTTTTCGTTGGCAATTTCAACAGAGCGGGTGGGTGTGTTCCGAGTTATATGCTAGCTGGCAGGCACAACGGGAAAGCAACAGCTCCACGAAGGAAGTAAAACGAACCAGAGAGGAAGTAGATTTTACGATTCACTTCCGCAAAGGGTTGGCATTATGATTTCGAATGCAGGTCGGGGTTTTTCGGGAGGGATGCCATCGAATCAATTGCTATTTGATCCATGTACCCGAACCTATCGCATTGTGAAATACCATCATAACTAAGGACGTGACGGGCACGTGAAGTCTAAAAGTCAATAGCGACAAGAATTTGATTTCGGTTCTTGAAAGCTCCGGCATAAATCTATTCGCGTGATTTTTATTTGTTCCTGTTTACCTTCTCGCAACCTTACGCTTCCATGCCATGCATATTAATTTGTAATATCGATTCGTAATACTGAGGCGTTGTGCATGTTTCGTAAAAGAGACAGAGCTATGTATACATAGAACAGACATACATATATAGATTGGTTTGCAGCATGCAATTCGTGCATTTTGCACATCTCGACACGAAAGCAATAGATTTGTGTTAGAGCCTGACGATGGCGACGAATCGCTTTGCTACGGTAAGTATTCGGTACCGGTTTGATTGATTGATAGTCTTATATAGGTAAATAGAGCCTGTCACGAACTCTTATTGATATCAGAAATTTTTGGATTGTTTTCTCTTCACAATAAAGTATATTAATTAGTGTCTGTGTGTGTAGAATACGTGTCAAACAATTAATTAAGAAGGGTTCTGACAGACATACTTCTAGCGGGAATATCTTTGAATTGATTTTAGACACCAGATAACTGGTTACAGCGAGTCACCTTTCACGCGACATTACTCCGTAAAAAATATTCCAAAAGGCAACAATGCTGTACGCGTTTCAAAATAGACCAAGGCAACATCTTGTGAGTCTATTCAAAGAAAAATGATATGGCACCGAGGAAAAAAAACTATTGAAATAAAAATACCAACCCAGATAAACTGCGTGTTCTTGAAGAGCTTATGCGAAGGAAAAAACAGCAAAACTCATTTAAACGTAAGCTCCCAAAAGAACGTTAAGATCTGTTGAAGCATGTGACGACTAGCCAGCCACAACAGACGCGCAAGTGAGCAATAAAAACATTTTCACATTGAAACACACCATACTGAAGCAATTCGGTTGCCGTAAAATATTTTACTGTAGAAGTTACTGAACGGCAACGCAAAGCTACCTGTAACGGAAGATAAAATGTTTCAGCGCTTTAAGCTGTAACAACCTCCGTCAACAAATTAGAAGCAAATCTGTTGCCACATCTCTTTCCAGAACACGTCTAATGCACTGTGCCATCGCCTAGGACTGACGTTTGGATATTTAGCCCATACATACACTGGTACACACACATACACACACACCCTTCCTTTGCATATTCACATAACGGGGTGTTGTGCATGCGGGAGTTGCACGTTTCTTCGCCTTTCAGCGTTGAGCATAAATCACCGCCGTCGCCGCCACGGGCAAAGAAACTAATAAATTCCGATAAAACGATGCGCGCGACCAAGCTACGTCGGGTGATGGCGTTCAGTGGTAAAAGAGCAGATTGTTTTTCAACACTTTCTCAATGCGAAGGAGCCGAATTAGGTAGAGGATGAGAAAAAAAGCTGGCAAAAAAAAAGCACGGAATGGTAGGTAAACTTTGGGCTCGTGGCTAAGTTTCTTCTGGGAACGAAGAAAAATCAACCAGATTGCCCAAACAAGGACGAAACGATGCTGATGGTCGATTTTGGGAAGATTATTCTTTGCCCGGTTTTCTTTTTATGATTTAGCGGAACAACAGCAGTGAAGTAGAATTTTATAATAGCATGCAAAAGAGCGTCATGAAAAAAATCACGTCTACGGAAGGTGACGGATAGGATAAGAGGGTTTTATATCGCAACATAAATTGTCGCATTACGACCGTAGCTGGACCGAAACCGCGACGAAAAAGTCTGTACAAAAAGCTCATAATCGTTACAGTAAAAGACTACTCCTGTTGCCTGTTTGTGAGGGGATTGATTTTTCATTGTACTTTGCGTTATTTTTTTCTGTTAAGGAAAAACTAAATTTATCGAACATTTCCTATTCATAAAAATAAATGAAACAAAAACGAAGCAAGTGAGCAAAACATAATGTTGTGACGCCCATAACCATCACATTAATAAACGAGTGGCAAAGTAGCTAAACAAACGCGAAACTAATTTGGTATTTTTCTTTGCCACAAATGTGGTTCATAATAAGTGGTTTCAATCCTCGAGAGTATTAAAAACTATTCAAAATAATCCATCATAGAACGTAATAAAACAGATGATAGTTACTTATGGTACTCTTATTTATTTTATATTGCCGTTTGGTCAAAATATCGAGCATTCGTAGATTATGTTTCTTAAAGAGGTCAACGGAATACATTGGTTGCAATATTTCTACTAACCATTCTACTGATAACATCCACCATAGGAATTGTATCTGGAATGTTCAACAATATTCACTGGATTGAATTCTTCACATTAATTTCCCGTTTGGATTCAACTTCACTTTGCTGCTCCCGAATACAATTGGAAACAACTGCACGCGGTAACTAATATTTATCTTCATAGATTTCGTCGGACAATCTACACTAAACTTCAATTTCATTCATGATTAAGATACTCCAAACCAAACACGGTGTATTGTGACAGCTATCCAGGCCGGTTGAAAATTGCGCAGACCAACTTTCGCCCAGAAACTGAACGATAAGCTACCAGGCGCAAATTATTTTTTAATTAAATTCCACCACAATCACAACCTTCAGAAGAAACTGGCACCGTGGCACTTAGATCCTTCATTCGCCAATTGGCTACCTTGGCTGAAGATGGTTCCACTCTTTTCACTATGCTTTTTTTCATAAACACACTATTCACACTCACAGTGCAACGGCACACATAGCCATCAAGTGGAGGCCATTTTCGATTGACGGCACTGATAAGACGGCGGCAGCCACACTCGGGCTCGTCATTCGCGTGAGAAACTTCGATGTCGCACTAAAAGGCAGATCCTTTCCTTCCACTGAGGACGGATCCTCACAGTAGTGTGGAGAAGGTAGAGAATTTTAATCTGCACCTTGTATAATGTGATCACTTTGTGCGACAACCACTGCACACATTTGCACAGAGATGTAACCACGATGCACTTCGAAACACAAGAAACTTTGTTAGGAGGAAAAATATTTTTTCACTAGCTGAATATTATAGCAGAAAAAAAGAAGAAACTGAAAATATTAAAATTTACGCCGATGTATACAGCAGCATGAAAGGTGCCATATAGACGGAAAGAGAGAACGATATGAAACATGGAAACAGGTCAAGCAGCTGCATACGAAACATGACCGACAGAGTGCACCAAGAGCACACAATCGGCGAAACGGAATGGCCTGCAGCGGCGATAATATGCTGCACGATTATCAGATTGCAAATTGAAATGCTTTTCGATGTTGACGAAATACTTTTGGATGAAAGGGTTTCGATTCACCCCAACACAACCCTAAATAAACCATGAGAGAGGACTAACATTCTGCACCGGTGCACCGTAAAATGACTTTTTTAGTAATAACCGTAGCACATGTATATCAATATATTCTTGTAAAAATGCATTCACAAATACACAATACACATCCATTGGTAAATTTGAATAATTTTTTTAAAAAACGGCACTAACAAACTAACTAATAAATAACAGAACACACGTCAAGCGTTGAAAAGAAATACACATTTTTATCCAATCAGGAGCATATTTCGAAACAAACACACATATACACACGAATGCACACACTCTTGCCGGTACTCTGTGTTGCCTTAGAAGGGAAAGGCATAAGGGTACCATCATGAGAAAACGGAACTTGTTATCACGATTGCTTAATCACATTAAATGGCCCGCTTCATATTCATTATTTGAAGCATGAAGTAGTGGGAAAGAATCATCAGAAATACACAAAATGGTACTGCGACGGGATGTTCCGCGCACTCATATCTACGTGCACGGTCGTTTCACTCACACCACGTTATCCAGTGAAGGTGCAGATAGATTAATAGCATAACATTTGAATAATTTAAATGAGAATCGCTCTGTTTTAAAAACTCCAATATGCACACATTTTGACGCCAGTTGCAGCCGCACCTTTAGCACACGAACCACTACTACTCCAGAAGATTCCATTTTGTACGATCTTTTTTCACGCGTATCATCGCCACACGTTTAGAAACACCCGTCGAATACATGGCAATCCCATCCATCATCGCAGAAAAGCCGACACATACGTCGAAGTGTGTTTTAAACGCGCAATTAGAACTTGCACACTACTATCGCAAGTATCAGCGGTACGGCGCAAAAGTAAAACAAGAACCACCAGCTCACAGCTCGTGCCATTGATGGCAGATATAGCTACCTGTTTAAATCGAATGACACGCAACACACGGCGTTTGTTTTTGTTGATAGCGATACAAAACCGCGGAGCACGAGTTCCGATGAGTTCATACGCCAGTACGTTATTCGGAGTACACGGAGTACGCAAAACTTCCACGACCGTTCAACAGACGCAACAAAACTCAACTGATCCGAAGTTGGCCGATGCTGAACTGCCAAACCCTCCGACCGATTTGCGCTCGGGTCGTGCCTTGGTCGGTTGTTCGTGTTGCGTAGTTTGAACGGCGCACACGACTGCCACTTGTGCACTCGGCTCGACAGGGTGGAGCGAGGGAATAAAAAACGCACACCAAGAATGGAGGAACAACATTAAACCACAGCATAAATTCGTTAGGTGACTGACTTGTCGGCAAACGCTCAAATTACCTTCAAGTCGATTACCATGCTTGTTATTACCGCGGAAGTATTTGGTTTTCTTTAAACATACTTAATCTTCCAAAGAATGTCCTAACCAATCCACTTAAGCTATTGCACATTGACAATATACAATGATGATGTTTTTTGGCAGAAGCTAAAAAGCAGATCCATTTAGTAAAATCACTTTGTAAATACCTTCCATACACTTTATAAAGCAAATTGAATCTATATATTTACTGAAGCTCATCTCGTTTGAACGAGAAACTTCTTCATCAGATGTCGTGTTTTCATCGGGTCTCAGTCGGGACCGATTCGGTTTCTACTACAGATTCGTTTCTGGCTTCGGTCGATCCAAACGAGACAAATAGCACTTTTATTTCTTTCGCGCTTGTGTCTCGGATATACAAAATATGTTACGAATGTCAGACAAATTTTTCAACGAGACAGTTTTTAAAACGCGTCTAGAATTGATAAATCTTGTATTGAAATTCCCTGCAATGAGCTAAATACAACAAGAAAGTAGCGTAATAGTAAAATAATCGTAAACGTGTGCAGCAATTGCAATTGTTGTAAATCTTTTAGAAGCATTGTCGTTGTGGTAAGATAATCATTTTCGTGGTGTAGATCTGATCGCACAAGTCATCAGCTTCTGGAGGACTATTCCAGCAGACTTTTAAATTCTACTTAAATAAGTCACTAATTTGAAAAAAGAACTGCTCCGACCATTGCTACTTAATACGAAACAATCAACAAGACTACTATGAACTATTTCAATTATTTACTGTTCTGAAAGCCACCGTGCAAAACGAAGGACCTATAAAACAGTGAGGATAAGTTGACTTTTCTAAAATTGTAGATTCATCTTGTCAAAACAAAAAGAAACAAATTTGCCATCGCGTGTACGAGCTCAAATTTGCATCCAGCAGCTAGGCAGATAAAACAGGTCACGAGAAGCAATCAAAATCTGTACCAACGATGCGAAGATACACAACGCTACACGGTCAAACGCTAGCAATATTCGTGCTGATTACACGTTTCTTCTGCTTTCCCTTTTCCGCGTCTCTGCGTGTTCACCATTTTCCACGTTTCCACCTGTTTTTTTGGCTGTTTGAAATACGTTAAGTATTTCTCGCAATAGTCCACGAATTTCACACGTACCAGCGGAAATCACCGGAAATGAAGCCCAAGCTCCGAAGCGACAGCAGCACCGACAGCGGACTTCTCCATTATCATAATATTTTATTACACACGTTGCGCTACCACCGTCGTTTGGGTACGTTTTTATTTGGCACAGGTTCCAGGCGGATTGCGTTGTGTCGTGTTGGCATCATACCGTCCTGGCAAAGGTTCGCAGGACGATAGGCACTTTTGTTTACGAATTTTCGACCCATTTGACTGGGCGTTGATGAAACATGGAAGCTATTTGTAGCATCCACCTACTCACGCACACAAGAAGGGCAAACTATGATCAAGGGAGAAGGGAGGAATTAAACAGAACCCGTATCGATTGGCTAAAGTTCTGAACGCCTCTGTCAAAGGATTGTTACAAACAGGACTTAATGGTAATAAATGCCGATTTGCGTCACGTACGACAATGCTCATTTCATTAAACTAAACACTTTAGTTGATTGGATGCAATGTTCATTTCAGAATAATTGTTTTTGATTTAAAAATCAGTAGCTTACTTACGCAATATAGCACATAAAGGTGACAATAAGTCATGTTTGAACATACCTGGAACGAAAAAGCAGGAAACATAAATTAGAGGAATGAATTAAGTTGCTTAAAATGATCTAAACTACAAACGAATGAATTCTGGAAGCTATGTAAAATCGCCACTTCTAGTAACGTATTTGCTAGGCGGAACAGGAACAACAATTATCAAGACATCTGGCACTGTCCGTGTGGTTAGAGAACATTTTGGAACAACTTCCGACACGGCATACTTACAAAACCCAAATCGCTCCCAATCTGTGTTACATTAGCTAAAGAGTCAAACCAAACCCATGCGGTGCATCGTCTCGTGTGCACCATTGCAGAAGCTAGAATTGTAGCTAATAGCAGGCACACGGAGTGCATTCAGTAGAACAAGTTCAAATAGACACGAAAATTAGAAACCTGACTAACTAATGGCCTAAAAGGAGAAACGCTTCGTGAGAACACTTATTAACTTGTTGTTGGGAACGAAGTATGGAGACACCTAAGCACGATAGTCGATGCGCTTTACGCAGTGTACAGTGAAGCGGACGTAACAGCTGGACGTAGCAAGTGTCCAACTACCGGCTACTTTTGACCAGTTCAAACTATCCCAAATCTAATATGAAACCATTCCCTTAGGAAGAAGTGCACTCTTTAGCTATGAAATGTGTCGAACGCCACACGCTACATGTCGGGGACTCACACGAAGAAACAGATGGTGAAGTTTAAACGAGGTCAGCGCTTAGGGAACACTTGTGCGAAGGGTTTACCGAGCCGAGGCACGGTGTCGGTGCTTGTAAAGCCACAGGCATTACAAGCTCGAGAAGAAGCTCAGATTCTTGGCGTAATGGGAAATTTTGGTCTCTTTTACAACCCGTTCAGGAGCGCAAAACGAAGGGGCAGTTTTGCGACAACGTGTGGGAAGTATTTCTCGGCTTCTTGCTGAGTAGATCAGCCAGGGTGGAATGGCGAACAACTTTATTTCCCATCATGAGCTAAGCACATAAAGAACTGGAAGATATTATCTAGTGAGTTGTTGAAGAAGATGCTACTGCTGCTCCTTCCTACCGGATGTTTACGTGCGTCATTGGTGGTAGTTGAAGGTGACTAATACAAACACGGCGCAGCGATAGCAAAAGGATACGACACAACTCGCACACCAGCACAAAAGTCGTTGCGTAGTTCATCATGCTCTCGGGAGCGAATCCCTGGAGCACGGTGGTTGACAAGCGTTCCTAAACCACTTTCCTCACAGCAGCACTAGGAAGCTATGCATACAAAAGGAGAAGGGATGCTGATGAATTGTTGAGTATGGAAAAAGGGTCAGCATTCATAGACAACCGGAAGATATGCCTTGATGCAGGATCTTTCGCCGAGGCTACGGAAGAGGCCAAAGGGAAGGAAAACAATTATTCTAAACGATTAGCCCGGTCTATAGAGACTTTTATGGTCGTTTTATCTACAATGGATTGTTCGGTTAACAGGTTTTCCTTCGGCTTCCAGCTTTAGAGCAGTTGGAAGCAGGCAGGTTATGGGAATGTCCCTGGTGCGAAATGTTCCATTTCCTGCTAATCGGAGGGGTTGAGATTTCTGCTTATCGACTTTGAGGGTTCAGATTATCTGGGGTGAGGTATTTTCTAAACCAACTTTCCTCCCAGAGCCATGAACATCTTCCAGCATGTGTAAACAGAGACGCTAAAGTGCAACTTATAGTAACAATATCGGTGCTGTGCTTAACAGATTGTTGGGCGGATTCTGATAGAGGAAGGATTTCATCATGGTGTTCAAATCAAATGCAGGAAACGAAGAAACTATGCAAGGCATGGAATGAAGCCCGGAAATAATCTTCGGAGCGAAGTAAACATATTTATTATCGCCCCAACCATAATACTAGCGACTACTGATACTTGACATGAGCTACTGATAGCTATTACAATTCAATTCCGTCAGAACCTCAGAAATTGAAATGTTTAAAAACATAAACTATGTGTGGTAGTTGAACATTAGCTAATAATTTAATTTTAATGAGAACACAATATTAAAAACAAACTATTCACTGGTTTACTAGTCTTTACTACAGGAGAATAGATCCGAATTTCCCAGTCGGATGTTTTAAAGACAATTAAAGAAAAAAACATTCATTAATTTTGACATGGTGTACCTTTAGCTTCAGAAAAAAAAAAATTTAAAAATATAAGTCAATGTTTTCCAATATTTTGGCTGCAAAAAACCAAACATTTTTAAAATGACTTTTTTAGTACCAGCTGAGTTAAGGTTCATACATAGATAATTGATTGATAAAATGGTGTAGTGTTATAAACAACCGAGTCCAGCTGGGACAGTGCGAAAATGTCTTCAAGTTAT
Source organism: Anopheles culicifacies (assembly GCA_000473375.1). NCBI lineage: Eukaryota > Metazoa > Arthropoda > Insecta > Diptera > Culicidae > Anopheles > Anopheles culicifacies. Next base: position 109,880 of record AXCM01000126.1, read on the forward strand.
TTAAATTTAGGATATGCCAATATTTGTTGTTTCATGATTTTTTTAATTGATACGTTAGTATTAAGTTTAGCTTATAAGATGCGTCATTAAGAATAACAAGGATCGCAATTATTAATTTAATGAAAAGCAAAGCAGACAGATTTAACCATTTAGTCCCAACAATTCGTTGTTCAAATAACGGAACCATGCAGCAACCTATAGGTCCATTTGATTAACGATATAAAATTAAGCTTGAGAAATTTAGTTCATATAATGTTGCTGTTGTAGACGATGTCATCGTTGAAACGGCCGTCAATAAATCTGAAAAAATTCAGGCAAAATTGACAACAGCATTTATAGAAATATTTCACCCGAATAATGGCATACCATCACAAAAATCTGTGAAAATCTCATACGCGTGTGGGTCGCAGGACAACACATGGTATAATACTACGCTTCGAACCGTGACCGCGGCACACTTCACTGGAATGCTGTTGTAATTATAACCCATCCATCATTCATCATGAGCATATGTCCGTGTATGTGTGTCTTTACGCACGCATTAACCAACTGTAGAAAAGGAAGCCGGGTGGTGAGTGTGGCGAAAAGTTTTATTTTTCAATATCCCCCCGAAACGAGCGAACCCCCAACAAGGGTCGACGAGAACATATGCAATGCCATGTGATATTAGTAGTAGTACAGAAGGAAAAGAAACTTTCGTTGTGGATTATTCCGATACATCGTGTCGGTGTATTTGTTAGCATTTCAGGCTAATGTTTACATTTCATTCATCGATGGTGTCATATTTGTTGCGCTGACTTTTTGATAAAGCGGATTGGCATTTTCCTCCCAGTGTCAACCAGATGTTTTACTTTCCATTGTTTACACATTCCACGACCATCGCGTAATGGTTGGAAGTGTGTCTTTTCGACAAAAATATTGCAAATATAACACCTTATTTGCAGTGTGCATAAGATAAGGAAAAAAAAATTATATTTATTCTATTGCGTCATCCAACCATTCTATGCTTATTTCACAAATTTCTTGCAAACAACTGATGTAGAAAAACGTAATTATAATAGCGGAACATTTACAGAAAAAAATAATAAATGAATGGAATAGTATCTCAACATCGTCAAACTATTTTTACCTTATTGAAATTTTAAACTAAAATCAACTTTGGGGAGACCTTTTTTTTATGTATTTTGACGTTTGGTAATTTATATCACATCAGTTTCGTTTTGCTCGAAAAATGTTAAAACAAAACGTAGATCAAACAATTTATTCCAGGTTTTATTGATCAAAATAAACATTTCATGAACGTTTGTCGAAAGGTTCAAACAAATTAAATTTTAGCTTTAAATAGTATTTTCATCGCAGATCCTCAAGAACTTACATTGAATCGATCGTTGTCGTAAAAGCAAATAAAATCTTTCGACATTATGCAAGTCGGGTCCGATTCACTGATCGATTTTTTGACGGATGTCGCCTTAAAATTTAATCTTTCTAACTTTTTTTAGCCGCATTTTAAGTTAATGTCCCTCTTATGATGTACTTAATATCATGTTTCGTTTAAATAAAAGATAGGGAAGCATCATACGACAGACTAAGGCCCCTCGAAGTTGTTGAGGCATAGAAAATGGAGATAATTATGTTATAACGACTTTCTAACCGTATTCCATGCATCTAAGTGTAAAGAAGTTATTATAAATTATTAAGTTTGATAACTAGCTCACGGCTGGCGAATTTTGCTAATAGCATGAAAATATTACATTTCTATAATAGACATTGTAGCAGAAATAAATTACTAACTGCACTGTGTCGCCAATCTGAACTGGAGCCAAAGGTGGACGAGAGTCACATTAAAATGCGTGTAACATTGATGCTATCAATAGACATAAACAAAAAACTTAAAAATTCTCGACAACGGCAGAAAGACGTAATTTTAGAAATAAAAGAAATGCTAAAGTCTGGAAC
>AXCM01000127.1:0-112296 GCA_000473375.1 Anopheles culicifacies
ATCTTAACTTGATATGAACGATCGTAACCATCTTACAGCATTTAGCGAAAGTTCGATCTTTTCTAGTTTCGCTAGGAGTATGTTACGCGAGATCGAATCGTCTTTCTTATGTATGGGCATTATCCAAGAAGATTTCCATGCATCAGGAATGGCTCCAACTTGAAGAGATGCATTAAAGATGTCTGTCAACAATGGTGCAATAGTGTCGCATCAACAAATCAGAACAATAGCTGGGATTCCATCCGGACCAGGATTAGTTGATGGTTTAAGGCGTTTTATACATTCAACTACCGAGGCACGATCGACCACTGGAAAACCAAAGTTCAATATATGCGCTGGGGTGTCGGTAATCGCTGCGTTTATCGAGGATGGGTCTAGTAATGCAGCTGTGAATTTATTCTCAAATCTTCTAGCAAATAGCTCGAAGATTTCATCGGTAGAAGTTACCTTTTTACGATCAAAAGACACCACATGTGGTATTGAGTTTTTCGATCGTTTAGAGCTTATGTACTTCCTAAATCTTCTTGGGTGTGATGACAAATTGTGCTCCACATTATTAAGATAACAAGTATGTCGAAATCGATTTTATCTACGGTATGCATTATTTATTTATTTTTTTTTTTTATTCATTAAGAACGGCCAGGCCGTATTGCTTATTATAATAGATAATGCAATTCACATTGGTTTAGAGACATTTCCTTCTCCAAATACGGTATGCATTATATGTCAAAGAGAAACGATGAAACGACAATGCAGCTCTTGTTCGCTGATGATAACGCTGAGGTGGCGATTTAGCTCGTCGGAGTCTAATAAGATGAGAGTTGGTCCAAGCTGGAGAACGCCTTGGTTGAAGACATGGGACACAAACAGTAAATGATCGTCGATTGACGTGAAGTTCTGATTAGTCAAATTCTGATGCTTGAGATTGAATCATAGATGCAAGTGAATTGAAATCCGTTCTCGAAAAATCAAAACGATTAGCTGGTTTAGTACGCGGTATTTGCTTATATGACTTTGTTGAAATTGGCCATGCGAGGGCTGGATGATAAAGGTCAGGATGGATTATGGGTGAGTCAGATAAAAGAACAGGTGTAACAGCTATTCCAGCAGTCAGGTTGGCATAAACTAAATACAATTGTCGTCCAGAAGTATTGGTAACACCACTTATTTGATAAACTCCATTGCTGGTCAATCCTTCCACATACGCAATGTTGAGCGTCGTACGCGTGATTGGTTCATAGTACATTGATGACGAGAGAGCAGATCCACCGTCAGGTGCCCATGTGTGCGGGAGTTGCCAGACAATGTTTGGTTGGTTGCAATCTCCTACAAGTAGAAGCATATCGTTCGTTTTTATTCTGTCTAAAGCACTGTTGATGTGTTCGTGAAGAATATCGATCTTATCTCTGTTGTTAGCTTTATTTGGCGGGATGTATACTGCTCCCATGAATATTGTGGGGCCACGTAATACTTCATAGCGATAATTAGAGAACAATGCCGTTGTCTAGCGATGTTTCAGTAAGGATAATCAGGTTGAATTCGATTTCACTGAGTGACATCCGAAGCTCGTTCAATTTCGTGCGTAATCCCCGCACATTCTAGTAGCAAACAATGATTTAAACAGATATCAAGAAGCATGAAACGCCGTATATATCAATAACGGTAAATCTATAAGAGAAATGGGTACCTGCAGTATACTTGCAAAATCAATCCCTAAAACGCCAAGCAAGTCTTTACGTGACTACCAAAATTTTGCAACAAATTGCAATTGAAGACCAACCCAAATAAGTGCGAAGTCATATGTTTTACTCGTTCCACCAGTAGTGATAAAGTACTCAACAGATATCTTCAATTGAATTTAGTAGCTAAACCATGGCACGTACAAGTGCTTAGGCTCAAGTTCATTGGAGGTCCCTGGCGGAGTGGCAGTTGGCCCCAAACATTATAATTCTTTGACGAATTATTACCTAAACGACGAGTCTCCCCTAACTAGCGAGGCCCCTGGCGGCCACCAACTCCGCCCATAGGTTAATCCGCCACTGACTCTAAATTATGTTTAAAAAGCAAATTTTGTACGCACAAAACCACAATTAGCCCTATAATTACCTGCGGATCCTCAGTTTCGCACTCCAATGAAGATGGTCACACATGAAAGAACGAAATTAGGGAAGCATGATGGCAGAAATATCATATTGTAACCGCAATAATCCTGAGTAACCCTGCTTTCGAAAAACGATATAAAGTGATACGGCTTCGATTTTAGAGGACGATTCGCGCTGAGAGGAGATATAGCAAATGTAACACATAAGGTTAGAATAGGTGAATCTTTTAAGCATGAAGCCGTGTTGTTGATATAATGAAAGAAGGAATAAGTCAGGTTGAGGGGAAGCAACTTGACGATCAGTTCTAATTCTTTAGCAATTATATGTAAAATTGCAAAGCTTCGGCAATTGGAGACTGACGATTGGTTATCTTTTTTTTAACGGATAGGAACAAATAACAAATAAAACTACCAGTTTGTTGGTTTTGAATAATGTTTTATTATTACCATTATTATTATTATTATTTTCAATAATTACTTAACTCTCCTTACCACAAAATAAGGGTTTGCTTTTGTTTTGTATCTCTACACAGAGTTTTACTTCACATACTACCGTGTGGATGTTGTTGGGTTGTTGTTTGTTGCCTTTTTTTATACATCAATTAATAATAATCTTCTCATTTGCGTTTAACGTTGCTTGCTTACTACCTTATTACATCCTACGCACCCAATGGATGAAGCAGGAGTCTTAATATGTTACGAAGCACATGTATAATTAGATTAACTGCACACGACGAACACACACAAAGAGGTTCAAAAATTTGGCTCCAATCGGTTTCACCTAGTGCCGCTACGATAGCACGCTACAACGAAGATTACAACGCGCGTTTCTTGGGTCTTTTGGGAGCCTAATCGGATGGTAGCGTTTTGCATAGATCCACTATGATTCCGTATGAATGTTGCTAAGTTTTACTCTATGTTGTTGTTTGCACAATTAAGGAAAACGCTTACACTAAACAGCAAACTACAGTACAGTATTTTCGTTTCGTTCTTTGTTTCATTTTTGTGTTTTTGTCGTGTGTCCAAGGATATATTTTCAATTGAAATCGCCCAAACATGGACATAAAGAGTTAACAGTCGAGGTTCTTTTGGAAGAGCTCACGGAGAACCTTGGGATCGGGGGTAACGAGTTTTGAAACAGTTTTAACAAAAAGCGCTAAACCAAACAACCGAAAACAAAAATAAAAGGCTAAAAACGCAACTATATTGACGAAATCTTTTTTTTTGTATGGTTGATAAACTTGAAAGAGGCACTCGTAATTCAAATAAGGTAAATACTTAGCTCGTAACACCGATTGATGGTAAGGATACAAGCAACGTAATGTGTTACACACTAGGAGAAGGAATTTCGATAGCAGGAATAAAAAATAAAACAGAAGAAAAAAATACATGATTATCAATTTCACTCACTCTTAGCTGATTGCAATTTTTGTTTTGCTTTTGCCATTACTGTATCATAAATAATTTTAAACGTAATTTCATAATTCGTTCGTGTAATGGAAAGGGCAAATGGAGGTTCAGAAATCAAACAAAAAAAAAAAACACAGGGAAAATATAGAAAAGGAAAATTTAAACGAAAGCAATGTGTTGTTCCATTGGAACGGTAATGCAAGCACATTTTAATTTTGGCAGCAGTAAACTGCATCTTACTGCACATTCCCCACACATGGCGGAATGGGCACAATCCATGTTTGATGTTGTAAACATTACGGAAGGAAAAAAGAAAAAGAACCGAAAAATACATATACATATTAAAAATAACCTTATCTATACGAACTTATCACAAAGCTTCACGATTGTGCTAACTAAATCGCCATTTAATAATGATCCTGGCAGTGCTTCCCCCTGTACATTGCTTGTTACCTCCGTACAATCCGAACGCTCTTTTGGAAAGCAGCATCGACGGTGGGACGATGGCAAGGAAGTCGAATGAAGCATAGATGGAAGCTTTTGCACAGGTCATGCTATTGTACGAATGAAATGTATCGAACATGGAGCTTCTATTGTGTTGTTACTACGGTTTCCTCATGTTCCTATGGTCTACAGTCCTTTTTTTGACTTATCTGTCGCTTGTGCTTCGTAGTAGATTTAAGTAGATGTTTAGTAAGTTGTCTTGTACTCCACCACATTACCGCACTGTCCACTTTCATTCGCCTGTGGTTTTTTGTTCTCTATTAGCTTTACTTATTTTACTCTTTTTCTTACTTATTTGCACTCAGCACACCGTCGAACAGTTCTGTTCTTAGGATTTGGAAGCTTTTTGTGTTTGTTTTGCAACGTAACCTTTACTAATCGTTACAATTTATAGATTTTTTGTTAAAAAAAAACTTTCTTTACACAATCGTTTCTTTAATTGTAAAAAGTAACATGTTTAATACTCTGTCCACCATGCATTGACGCGTAGGAAACGCTCCACCCGTGTGAGGGATGGCCTAACCAACTGTTATATGGAGCTGTGTGTACAAAGTGTGGAAATACAGCACGAGAATCGGAACCGAGCTCCAAAAAGGCTATTTAAGGATTACTTTTAGTCTTGATTTTGCACCAGTGTTGTGTACCAAAAGCGCATTATATCTGCTATAGAACACCAATAAAATGGTTGGTGGGAAATCTTTTGCCAATGTTTTTCTTCACTTGTTCAACCCGGTTCGTGCGCCTTTTCCCACTCTCCTAGCTCCAGTAGTAGTTAGTAGTTAAATTTCTCTTGGCCCGATGTGGTTTTAGAGAAGTTTGCATCCCATTTCCGACGGTGGCTCCAGAAGAGGGAGATCGAGTGAATGAGCAGCAATGCATGCTCGAAGTAGTACAAGTGTGGGATGAGTAGGATATCTTTTCCACTCCACAGCAAGGTTACATTAGACCCGCCTAATTTCACCAGTCTATTCATCGTCCTTTTTGTCAGGCTTGAGATCAACCATTTCGTGCACCTGTTTCGCTGAGTAGCTAAAAATATTGAAAGAAGGGATTCAGCATTAGGATTGGAGTTTGCGCGCAAAATCAATGTACACTTACCCCAGCAGTGTTTGAAGATCACATACAAATCGATACACGTATCGTTTGCCAGCCGTTTTGTGTATGATATTCTTATCGTAATAGTAACGGAGGCCTCGGCTTAGCTTTTCGTAATTCATTTTTGGCTTGTTCTTTCGGACACCCCATCGCCGAGCGACCTGCCAAGGAAAGAAGAATGGAACAGAAATTAGTACCGGTTGTCACGATCCCGAAACCCATTTCAATAGAACAGCGCGACACTTACCTCATCCGGATCGGTAAGCTTGAATTCCCATTCGTCTCCCGTCCAGGAGATAAAACTCTGGCAGGTTTTGTCCGTGAGCAGTTCCAAAAGAAATTGCCACAGCTGAATTGGTCCGGAACCGGTGAAGCACGGTGCACCTCCTTGCGCCCCGTACGTGCCTAGCATCGTCTTGTCGAAGCCCATCGTCGTGCCCATGTACGCCGGATGTTGAAAGTCCAACAGTGGGTGGGGCGCACCAGCGTGCGGATGCTGCCCGGGGTGGTGTAAGCTCCACGGATCCACAACGTGACCACCAAGCAAGTCTCCGTTGTTGTTGTTGTTTCCACTTCCGTTGCCGCCTCCGGGACCGCCTCCAGGAGCTCCGTTGCCGGACGCGGCCGAACTTTGAGGCGAGGTCGTATTACTGGGAACAGTCTGGAACGGGGGAGTATCGTACGGGGAACCATACTCTGGATAACCACTGTCCGTGTGATGAGCTGTCTGATGATGGCTGGCAGGATGATGGTGTGCATGGTGATGCGGATGGTGTTGGGGGTGGTGATGTTGATGTTGTTGTTGCTGTTGCTGTTGATGTTGCTGCTGTTGTTGCTGCTGCTGTTGTTGCTGCTGTGAATGTTGCTGGTGGTGCTGCTGCTGTGTATGTTGATTCCCTGAACCTCCCCCACCACCTCCACCTCCACCTCCTCCGCCAGTGCCACTACTGCTGAGATGGAAAGGGTGATGGTAGCGCCCACCTCGGCTAGTGTAGGGTCCCGATTTGTAGTGCGGCGGCATGTACTTCTGCTCCATCTGAATGGCTGAGTAAAACTCGGGGCTATTTTCTAGGTATCCGTGTGAGGACGTTTGTGTTTCTGGTGCCGGCAGCGAATGATATTGATCCTGCTCGTCGTAATGTCCCGGTACGACCCCATAGTTCTACGGAAGGATAAAAAAAAGAAAAATTATTAGGAGGCCGTGAGGTTAGTGCGTTGGTGAAAACATACCGGCAGATCGTCAATGTTGATGAAACTGTTTGGCTCTTGCTCTTCCTTCATTGCTCCACTGTTCCCAGATTGCTGGTGATAAACGGAACTCGCAGTACCAGACCCATTGCCCCCACTGAGTGGGACCCTCGATCCTAGTGACGACAGGTAGGGTGTCATAGAGGATGTACTACTGCTGCCGTTCGTGCTAACGTTCGGAACGTTACCCCCACTGGATGATATTAGTGGCGGTGGTGGAGAACGATCGCTGGTACTGCGATCATGCGTCGAACCGTAGGCTGTTTTAAGAGAGAAAGAGACAGAGATAATGAAATATTATTCAGTTATATGATCAAAAGAACATATTCACTCGCATCATTCCATGTATCATTTTCTATATGACAGTTTGTAGAACAAACCTACCCAGCTCGGTAAAGATCACAAAAGTAATACCAATCTCACTAGCTTTCGATCTCTTTTGTTTGATCAAACAACCAGCTAAAAATGCAAACACGTGTGGCCATGGAAGGGGTAGAGTTGTTTTAATAACACTTCCGTTTCCGTTCCATCCAGGCACGTGCATATGAATCTCGATGTGCCAAGCGAAGGTAATCGATTGGAGGCAAACCCAGGGATCATATAACACACACACACACATGCTTGGAAATGAAGACATGAAAAACTAAACAAACGAAGTGCGTGTTTTTTTCATCTTCCTACGGGTTTTCGTCTGATGGTTTCTGATTTGTTTGATAGACAGTTTACGATGCTCAACAATAGTTGCAGTTTAGTTTGTCCTTTTGATGATCCTGTACTTCCTGTACATACCGTTCAAAACGAGAAGATTGTAGAAGAAAGAACGAATACGGATAATGTTCCATTATGTGGCTTAGTGCACCAACCAATGTAGTAAGAATGAAAGTGTCTTAGACAAAAGTATATAGTACACGCACACATCCACCAAACAAATGAATGCTTTAACGGGAAGTTTAGTTTCCGTTTCCGGACCAATCTCTTCGACCGGCACACCCCCATGTCAAACGTCTGTGATTGAAATCTTTCCTCACCTTCACGGCGCGACCGCGAAGTATATCCATCGACTTGTCTATTCTTTGCCTTACCACTGACACTAATTTGATATTCTTGGCATTTGTTTATTGATGGCGTTCTGATAGATCAACTGAGCAGGCAGGTTAGCTGAAGCAGGACGACAGGGAACAACAAACGACAACATGTGCTGGGTTGGATGGTTGGGGCATCGGCATGCAAATCTAAATATGAAAACGATCCTCACCGTTGTCCTCTTGTTGGTCGACTACTTCATACATGCGTCGATTCGTTTTGTTTCTCCTTTCCCTATCTTCATTAATATGTTCGCTACGATCTTAACTGCTTCGAAGCGCATGCACATAACGCGCGCTTGTGTGTTTATGTTAATGGGCGTTTAAAGGTACTTAAGTTGCGCCATAGAAGTATCACAAAGCAGCAAACATCATCGCGTGTAACAACAGAACGGTGGCACGTGCCTGTTTCGGGCAAGATGCTTCTATTTCCACCGTGCTGCACTTACCAAGACTTATGAGCCAAGGGTCATGGGATGCACAGTGCAAGAACAGTCAAAGGCCCGGTAGAAAAATGTATTAAAAATCGAATGCCATTCTTCGGGACGTTACGTTTATCTTCTCAAAACACGGCGAAATACAACACAAATAATCTAACCGACCGATTGGCTTTTGCATTAATCTTCTGCTCGCAGCACATCCGGTGAAAGGTAAACTAGCCGGAAATCAACAGGAAAACACACGGAAAACTACATCTAAACTGAGCAACCTAGTTGAGTCCCTCCGAGTTGCCACCAATGCCATAACCGGAAACATCGATCGAATCGGATGTTTATTGACATCGTTGCACATTCTCGGGAAATTGGGTTCGATCGGTGGAAGAAAAAGTGAATGGAAATTATGTTTATTTGCCGTCAGGCGTGTTTCTTTGCTCATCAATCAACTTTCAAGTCCCAGCGCGTTCCAGCATTCGAATAATGGGTCTGAGGCTGGGCCTCCACTCATAAGGGTCAGTGCGCCACCGAAGATCTACGCATGACAGGTGATGATGTTTGGGTTTGAAAAAAGCTTATAAAAACAGCAAATGCAACAGAATGAATGAAAGAGAGTGTCCTGAACCAATATTCTGTCGATTAAGACAATGTCCCAATGTTCAGTATCGGGACCACCTTTATCCTATCTCTCTATCGATATTAACCACCAGCAACAATCTGAGCTTCCACGCATGGGTTGGAAAGGTTTTTTTTTTTTCTTCGTGAAACTGTTCGTTCTACGGGCACACTCAACAAGACTGAAGCCCCGCTCGGAAACGGCGGTAATGACAGACCACAAGCCTCTGAAGTGTTTACTGAGCATGCTTGTTTGCACTTGTTTTGCCTTTATGAATGGGCTGGGATCTTTGAAAAACCGAACACCCGTGTTCGTGTTCGTTCATTCATAAAATTGCTCTTCCGCCCATACGTACTGATGTACTGTCGCACAGAGCATGTGCGTGGTGGATCGTGTTTGAAAAGTACCGAAACACTTTAGGCAAATATTGACAAGTGTACGGATCGAAAAACAAAGCGCTTGGCCGGTCTTGCCTTTGTAGGCTAGCAACATTTTTGTGACTCGACCGTTAATAGAATTACTGGTTGCACATACGAAAACTATTACTTCTAATTATAGATACATCGATCCAGGGTATACTGAAATACAACGAAGTTCTAAAGCTTTAATTGCGCTGTCTTGCATCATCAACAATTTTACAAAAAAAACAAAACTTGGATGAAAAAAAGATTCATCCCAACGTCGAAGTGCGTCTCCCGATCGTCGAATGAGTGACCATCGTGCGAGATACATTTTCGAACATGGCACTCAGTGAACGCTCTCCCGATTTGCGAACACAAGCCACGCCTACTGTATCTACCTTCGTTCGAAAATGGAAACAACGCAAACTATGGGCTTTTCACATACTCCTGGGAACATACTGGAGGGGAATTTATCGCACTAAAAGTTTAAGCAAAAACAATAACACAAAACCTTGAAGAAACCGAATTTATCACACTAATCTCGAGCAGAACAATGTCGTAGCTCTTTTTCTCAGGCCAGAATTGAATGGTTTGAAAGACAAAAATTGACATTGAAAATAAAGTCTGCCTGGTTTTATGTATTCTAACTCATGGCAAACGTCCTTGCCATTGTTGATGATAGCTTATGCTGTTATACATGATGCTTTGGATACCCTTATTTTCCTTGAGCTGAAGATAGTGCATTGAGGTCTTTCGTTCACAATTAAGTATATGCTGTAAAACCTGCTTTATGTTTAAACTTTAAGCAAGTCAATCCTTCTACTTTTGGATACTGACAGACTATTTGTTTATTTTACGTCGTTCCATTTGGGCACACACTCGCACAGTAGTTATGTGTACCTGGGTTTGCTGTTTTAGTATACATTATACCATGTTCGGCGAGGCTTTCATTTCGCATAGACCTTCACAAGAAATACTTATCGAGCACCATTTACGGCTACGAAGATAGTATGCAAAGTGTGCAATTATAAATTTTATCTCCCTTTACTGATCGATCAATTCCAGCTTCCTATTTCACACCATATGCATTACAGCAGTACGCGTCACGCGTGTGCTTTAGTGCGACGAGTGACATTTTAAATCGCATCATCGCTTCAACATTAGCTGATCCCCCCTCTTCGCCTTAGGGACGCCTGTATTACTGATCGAATGCAGCTTGCTGGTTTCCACATGGTGGATGATCAAGCGAAATTACAAGCCTGCATCGGAACTGCACAAACTACGCGCACTGCTGTTCTTTAAACAACAACAACAACAACGAACCAAAATACGGCACACCAGAAGCACACGAAGATACGAGCACAAACTATAACTGCATCAGCAATAGAAAGCGAAAAGGATGAATGAACAGCACGAAAGTGACAGAGAGATGAAAAGAGTTGTACGCGAGGACGAAAAACGACCAAACGTAAGATGAAAACAATGAGAAAAAAGTTGCAAAACGTAAAAAAAGGTAACCGAGAGCAGGATCATTAGTCGGTACCGTTTGTGTGTGGGAATTTTCTGCGTCGAGCAGGCAGGCAGTTGCCATTTGCAGTTGCGTTGTCCCTTCGGCTTCTTCGTACGAGGTCGATCTGCGATCGATGCACACCTGTTGCACTTCCGTTCCATTCACCGGATTCATAACATCCGGGCAGCGAAGAGGGTGCGCAGTGAAATGACCGAGAATCGTGTGGCAGACACATGGGATGGAAAGACAAAACTGACAGAATTGAAGTCTTCTGCTGTGGTCGTATTGATCGTGGAAACCGTCCAAGAGGGCAGGTAACAGAGGTTGAGCAGGGAACGTTGATTCCATGGGGACACTTTATATGCATTCTGATATGTGCAAGGAACAGGCCAAACATGATCCATGCCACAGAAACGTACAGCCCAAAACCCGTTATGCTGTTATTAATCGTTTGGCGTTGGAAGATAGCGTAAAGGGCACACAGACTCATATTTGAGGAAGTTGAAGGATTCTTCTTTAAAAATAGCTTTTTTCGCTGAAAATCAATATCCTGTCAACGAAATCGATAGAATTGCATCTCAATTCGTCACGCCCTGCTAGTGTACTGTAATCCATTTGCCTTCTTTAACCGATGTGAAGACCCATTGACGAATTGAGTCGATTGCGTGTAACGAAATGAAGTGAAACAATTGTCACCATAGGGCGAGATGGTGGAGCAGAGCTTTAGAAGCTGCACCAGTAAATCGAAACCCATCACCAGCACATAGCGAAGCACCGGAGATGAAATACAAATTTACCTTTCCAATGGAAAATCCAAAAAAGAATCGTCCAAGAGCGTCTTACACCCATTCTTTAACGGTCGTCACCTTTTGGATGTGTTATTTTCATTCGTTTGCCTCATAGCCGGGGGATAAAACGATGTTCTCCCGTTGTCTCGAGGCCCTAGAGCCTCGAAGTGGAATCGAGGAAACCGGGGAGTGACGAGATGTCGCGTCGGAAATTACACCGGAAACCGGAATTCAGCAGAATAAGGGCAGTGACACGCAACGCTACGCTATACGTGCACTTTTCCACTGTTCCCGCTACAACGGAGCCTTGGTTCAATGCTATGTTAACCCTTGCACAAAGTCCTGTTGTTTACGACAATAATCGTGCTTCTGCACGACATTCTTACGTTCTTCAATAATTGAAAACTTGAGAAAACTTAAGAAGGACAGTACATCGAAGTGCAAATATTTAGTGCGTCACATTCATAGAAATTTGTATCAAGTCGTTATTACATCACACATCTTTGCCGAGAAACAATTCCGCCATGAAACTGATTTTTATGTCGTTGTGCTAAAAATTAATTGCCAAACTCCACTTTTCCAATGTTCCAATTTTCAAAAACTCAAACAGTTGACATTGAACGAATTACCTTCTTATCTGTAAGTTTGTTTTGGAACAAAAAACAAAGAGCCATGATGATCGCCAATGCCACCGTGATCAGACAGGCAGAAAAATTATGGATTTTTCGTATATTGGTCAACGTGGAATGTTTTATTTCACGATACATCCATGCGCTTTAGTTGGTGGGCTGTGAATTGTTGCACTTGACTGCAGTTATAAAACGATCGGTGTTGTGTGAGGTCAACTCTCGTCTGAGGGATACGAAAAAGAAGTGAAGAAAATCGCTCATACACATACTTCAAAAATTACGCAACTCATGACTTTATCGCATCTTAAGCAGCTGCTGGCAGAGTGTTGTGCTGTGGTAGTCGGAGTTTGTATCGTGTTGTTTATCATTTCAATTTTTGCAAGACAGTATGTGAAATCGCTACCAGGACCGCAGCAACGAATTGGCAAAGCTTATGCTAGCTGACCCTTGACTAATTCGTTCGAAGTGAGGATCATCTCCACTTAAATGCGCATGTTGATAATGGTACATGTGTATGAAAAAAGGGTTGCTGAAATACAATGACCAAACCGTCGAATGTGTCGAGGTTGAAGGAAATCAAATTGATTAACTCAACTGCTGCACGGCGATCCTGCTACAGTTTTTGTTTCTTTTTTTTTGACAATCAATGATTGTATATTTCGATAATCGATCTGGACAGTATCATGAAATCTCATGTTATTTTCTTCAGTTTCAGTTTCAACAAAGCAAAACACTCATTCTAACCTGACTGATGATTCGTGCTGGTGCTACTGTTGGCACTGCTGTTGCTCTGTTGCGGATGGTGTTGGTGCTGCAAATGATGCAATTGGTAAAGATGCGGACTAGTGGTGGCTGGGTCCAGATCGATGTAGTAATTGGCAGGTAGCGCAGTCGAGCTTGGTGGCGATGTTGTCGTTGTCGTCGTAGTTCCTCCTGCTGCTGCTGCTGCCGCAGCAGCCGCTAGCAGTGATGTTGTCGGTGCATAGTCGGCCGCGTATGGCGAGACGTTATCACTTCCATTCAGTGCTACATCGTAGCTTTGCAGCACCATGTTGGCGTTATCACTAAGATCGGTGGAGGACCGCAATCGTCCTGGTGTCACTGATAAACTTGGGGCAGGTTCAACAGCCGAATATGTTGCAGTGCTGGATCGGTTTCGGTTTCGATTCGAAAGCGTATTGTTATTGTTGCTATCGCTGACAGTCACAGTACTTGCACTAATAGGAGAATGACTGCCGCCATTAAAGTAACTGCCGCTGGTCGGATGAGTGATACTGCTAAGTAAACTAAACTCTAGATCCTGACCTGGGAGGTTCGTTTGGCTTTGCACGAGGTATTGCAGCTGGTGTGGATCATTGTGATCGTGTTGGCGGTAGGAACGGAAAGAAGTAATGATGATACCGGTAGGATTGGCTGAACCACTGGTTAAGCTTGGCGTCGGAGAGTTTGATGAGATTGTTGGAAGCGTTGTTGTAGGATTTGATACAGCTCCCAACGCTATACCGTTTTCCGAAGGATCCACCAGTGGATGGACGGATCCAGCAGCTCGAAGCTGCTCTTGCAGTTGCGTACACACTTTGAAGCAGATCGAACAGATTCTCAAATATCATATCACACTTTCCCAGTCGTCACGATCAATAATTATAATCACGGTAGCACAGCACTTTTGACACCCGACATATGCTTAAATTGATTATCACATAAATGTATACACATAAATTTATCACGAGATCACCAACATTAATTTGTACAACCAACAGCTTCACTAGCACTTTTCCTTCCAATGCGCATAGATCACTTCAGTACGATGTCACACGATTCCACTTTTTGAGACGCTACTGAAATGTATTTCACCTAACGTGATGATCATTTACTTATTTGTACGACAGCGCCGAACTGAAAAAGCACGTTCAAACGATGGCTCATTCTGAACAACACATTAGCACAATTTTTGGGGACAGCGTTGATTCAAAACATGCCGAAGAAGCTTACTCACGCATCTCACCGACGCACATCTCATCTCTCTCGAGGCCGGCGAATGAATGAATGAAAATTCCACCTCTACCGCCGAACGGAAGAGTTCATCGGCGCACAATGGGCGACGACCGTACGAGGAACGGGTCAAAATATGACTCATGAATTACTGAGTGCTACGTGGTAAGGCGCTGCATTTAATAAATGATTATCGAGAGTTCTCAACCACTTTGCTAACAAAGAGTTCATAACAATTATTTAAGAAGCATTTTATAACATACAAAATACACATTTTAAAGGTATTTTGGCATTAATTTAAAAACATGTCAGCCTGTCGTACGTTTCGTACAATATAATAAATTTCGGCTTGTTTTCGGTTGTACATGTATCTTTAAAACAACTAGCTAGAAAAAATTAGCTTTACTTCGGACAGATATTGGAAACTGTTTGGCACTGTGTAATCCTTTATTTGTTTTTATACCCATCACTTACTCACTGTGCACAGCCAGCCTGAAAGCGAATGCGTCCGGCTACGCCGGAGTAAAACAGTGCATTACGTGACCATGTGAAGCAATTTCAGGTTTGTCCCGCGTTCGTGTTTTTCCCAGGACCTGTGCGTTAGAAACGGTATGATGTGCAGGGGTGGCTTGGCACCGCACTATATAATGCAGGGAGGGGTGCATTATCCCTTCGAACTAGACACCCGCACTCATCATTTTTCTCAGGGATCGTCATTTATACATTCACACAAATTTATGTATGCGTTACACGACAGCCACCTGTCGCCGGTCTCAAAAGCGGCCGCGACCGTACGCAGACATACGCAATGCAAATGCGTAAGGACTCGACATGTGTAAAACGATGGAGATGATCTTGTGCTTTAATGCTCGCATGTTTGCTTTTGCTATGTTTCGCATGCGCTCAGTTCATTCCAACCGTCGTACGATGATCGTTCACCACTTATGGGTATGTGTGTACCGAGTGTGTTTGGTGATCTTTTTCAACGTGATTTCCGTTTTCTGTTATGTTTTTCCCCCATTTATGCTTCCGTTCTTTGCGGCTACACCGTGTTTCGTTGGTTGTTTTACCCACAGCCGAAGAGCACTCGGTGGTTAATAGTGAAATTTGATGTCCCTGTTTGATTAGGTTTCTTTGCTGCCTTCTACATATTAAAACATGCGCTGCTTGCATGCCTTCCAGGACATTTCTTCCTTTTTCGTTCTGCTAAGGAACAGCAGATTTATTAGATTCTCTCAACTCTCAGGGCGCGCGATGTGTTTGTGAAACATGCCGGCAGTGCATAAGGATGGAGAAGGATATGTACATATTTCCCGCACCGATGCACTACTGTTTATGGTTTTCAACTTTCTCACATCACCATACATGATACTTGAGAACAGTGGTCAAAAACATGAAACTCAAGAAAATGACAACATTTGTGTGAGGGTGCGATTTTAATGTGCTATCTCCTTTTACTACCCCTCGATACCATATGATCTATTAGAAGGTTTGAACATTGAAACACCCGAACAAATAAGCGAAGAAATGCACGCAAAAGGACACAAAGTTGTCCCATTGACTTGGGATAGTATCTTGTTTAACGATCCCACGCCAGATCTCCGGCGAATGAGGATGGACGAGTGGGCAACGAGAATCATGATCAAAGAGAGGAAAAGTACGAAAACTACATGAAAGAATGCCTAGTGACGTCATTGGAAAGCCTTTCCGATAATGCCAATCATAAGACACCCAATAGTCGGAGCAGGTAGATAGGACAACATTCTTGAGAACATGTAAAAAGATCGGCTTCCCAGCACTAAGCTCACCTAATCCGCTGGCGTTCTTCTAGTGGGTCTTATGGCACCTTGATGCGTAATTTCGAGTGCTGCTGCTGTTCACTGCTCAATGTTCTGCTTTTTAAGATAACATAATGCCCTACCGACCTTTATTCCCTTCCTTCTGTTATTGGATATTGATCTTTTAAAAGTTTTTTTTTGCAATCGCATGGTTGCGAAACGATGACGGTCCAACCGGAAATTGTACGACAATACGGTTCGGTAACGAAGTGCATCAGTATGAACGTAGTTTTACGATGTTCCTTTCTCCGATAAGGTTAAGGTTCAATCAATATCCTTTTCAATCAAAATAACAAGTTTGTTGGCACAATCTGAAGGTTAACTTTTATTTAAGCAATCATCCAATAGGAAAATCGTTCACATTCCTTGCGTGAAATGCATTCGAATTTGCCGTACTGAGTAACCGAAGGATTGACCTTTTTTGCACTTCATTCTTGATCGAAGAATGAGTCGTTCC
Organism: Anopheles culicifacies; assembly: GCA_000473375.1. Classification (NCBI taxonomy): domain Eukaryota; kingdom Metazoa; phylum Arthropoda; class Insecta; order Diptera; family Culicidae; genus Anopheles; species Anopheles culicifacies. The sequence continues at coordinate 16,106 of AXCM01000127.1, forward strand.
ACACATTACATGCAGCAAATTTGTATCTCGTACATATGAGCGATTTTTCCTTCTATCAAATTCTCCCACGATCTTAATCGGTTTCCTGTGCTGCCGCTAAAACAAGCACCCGCTTGTAACCCTTAGTTTTGTTTTTGTAGAGGGCTACCAAGATAGAGGTGCATAATTTTTCACCGAATCAACAAACGAACATTTCCCATTAATTTTATGACATCAAGCACTTTTTGTCCTTTGCGTGTGTGTGCGTGGTAATACAAAAAAGGGTACACGATCATCAACAGCACCCCAGTATCTGGATAGAACTATAAGTCATCATCGGAACCAGTCACCGTCAGGAGCGGTGACCAATATTCAACCCAGAATGACTTACGAGCAATGAAGCGAGATCGCTCAGTCGCACACACCTCGGCACACCTGTTTTTTCAACGTTAACGGCAGGATCACTTCACCTCACTCCCTCAAAACACCCAGCCTAATCTATGATCGTTAGCGGTGTGGATGGGAAACGTAGTGGTGGCAAGGATCCAGCAGAACGGGATGGTCACTCAAGCGTTAAATGAATATATATGTATATGGGTGCAGACCACAGTAACAGTAACCCTCGTTTTCGAGGGACTGGGGAAACTTTTCTTTTCGCCGTGTTAGCTAGCGAATGCTGCCGAATCGAACTTCGGTGAGCTGCGGGCGTTTATTATTGTTTAACTGCATTGCATTTTCACCCTCTACTTAAAATTGTGTCCATTGTGAGAATAAACTTGACATTGCTGCTCACAGGGATATTTTGTTGTTGTTGTTGTTTTTTCTTCTTGGCATTATAAAAACTTGATTCGGTTCCCGAATGTAACGCGCTTTGTTGCTTCAGGGCTTGATCATTGCTAACGCACTGTTCAACCTGTGTCGAACATACCACAGAGCAAAAGCATTTAATTTTACATAAAACATTTCACAATCTCTAGACAAAGGCTTCGGCACGGATACGTTAAGCACAAAGAAAATTGTTTCAACGCACGCAGAAAGTAGTGTTGGTTAGACGTAGTATGTGTGCGTGTTGTGTTTTTCGTTTCTCATTTTCGGTGATCTTCGCTTCGTATGACATTGATGCAGCGAAACGTACTCGGCTCGTTTGCTAGACTTTTCCCACGGTTTATTTTTAATTTGAATGCTAAAATGTGTTGCATTTATCTTGTTCTCTGTTTCCCCTTCGATCTATGTGTTCACGTTGTCGACTCCTTCTACTCTGCCACCTGGATGGACAGATCGAGCGGGCAAAGAAGTAATGTCCTGCGATACCCCTATTTATGTCGCGCCAACAGTCTTTTTTTTTATCCGGTGGACCCTTCATTTCGTAGTCAAGTGTCACACTAATAGTTATATCGCTCTGTCGTCTGTTTGATGAATTCATGTGTTTTGTGGTCTACAACACTATCCTCTACAGCGGTTGGATGGAGTAGAGATGATGCGAAGCGAGAGTGTGATGATGGTGATAAACATTTATACAAGAGATTCATTTTTATTAACTATACTGAATCAGAAGGTAGAAACACGCCGAAACTAAATAGCAGTGTGTTTTCATCACAAAAGTCTATTTCGGTAGTTTGTATAGAATAATTAACTGAGAAGCTATGAAGAAAAACATACACACACTCGCACACATACACAAGAACTAGTAAAATACAAATTTTGCATGGTGGTTAATAAAATTTTCGCTAAAGAAGCTAGTTTTAAAACGATCGCATTTCACGGGTAACTCATTTGCCTTAACCCTTCGTAGACGCGTGACACGGGCAGACTTTTATTTTTCGGTATAAAACTTTCTCGCTCTTTGTCTAGCTCATTGATTCTATCTCTATTTCCTCCTAGGCTACCACCACCATTGAGGGTCAATTTCCGGTGCTGTTGACGCCCATGCGACCATTTGAGACAGGAAACAATAAAGACAGGAGATGGTAATCCAACACCACTACCACCGTCTTTTCCTGTCCAAAATCTGTGCTGCCAGCACATAGTGGCGTTATTCGTGCCCGCTGATGTCCCCTGCTTATATCTTCTTTAGCTCCTTCTCTTCTGGGGTGAAGGGCAATCAAAATCTGTACCCGGCTGTATTCGATTGGCGGAGACAAAAATCCAATCACTTTTCACTTTTCCTATCATAGGAAGCTACATTCTCTTGTATCTCTCTCGCGCTCTTCTTATTTTCTTACTTGATCCTCCATACTAGCTTTGAGCATGTTTTTACCCTCCGCTTCCGGAGTGCCCAGGCAACCGGATTGAGATGTGACCAATTAAATCAGTGCTTCCGGTGCAAAAATCGTTCCCCATTTAGTGCTCGCACGCCAGACAGTTGAGTGTGACAAAGCAGGTCATCATAATCGTAACCGAACGGAAGTGATAGTGGAGAAGGGTTGCATAAACACAGAAAGAACAGAGAGACACAAACAAGATCAAGCAATATACACGAATACGCACCCCTTTCGGAATGGCAAAAGGTGGTGTCCAATTGTATGCAAGAAAACTGAAAACGCAACCGTTTCGATTTGCTTGCATAAGCCGTATGACACGCGATCCATAAGGATCGACCGTTAATGCTATGAGAGTTGTTCTATTAGTGAGGATGTAACATGGACTTCTGGCAGCCATATCTTAGTTCCCCCTAGAACAAATCTAATACAACGTAGCAACAATCTTTACCTCTATCGCTATTACGCATTTGTGAACAAACCCATAACATATTCGTGCAACATGGCGGAAGCTAAAATGGTGCGTGTCTTTTGGAAACAGACAAAAAGTTCAAGATCACCAACTTCGGTGACGCAAAAATGTAGTATAATTTCTTGATAGCTTATTAAAAATGTATTTTTAAAATATCACTGCTAATCGCTAAAAGTGTTGATCAAAATTGTTTTGAATATTTAAAAAGTATAATCATGTATAGAAACGGTAAAAATATCTTTAAAAAAATCATAATAATCGTCACTTCTCGTGTTTTGCTGATGCGTGTTCTCGTACACATTTCGGTCCCTGTGCAGGCTCTGTTGGAACAGACCTTTTTTTTCTGGCCCTTTTTTATAAACATTTCACCATAAAATCGTACGCACTTCCGGTCCTCTCGCTTTCTCAGATTGGATCACACTCTGACCTGAAGGTGTTCCTTTTCGTAGCGCTTTCGGGTCGCCTTTACCTTTTCCATGAGCGGAAATGAAACCAGATACCATAGACCGGATGGTGCATCATAGATTTTCGATCTCGCTTTGTCTTGTTCCCGCTTGTTCTAGTGTTTGCTTCCCTCTGCCAACAGGCACATGCGAGCAGCAGTTGTCCTGTTGTGTCTCGCTCGTTAATGTTCGATGGCATGGAAGCGTATCATTGCGCTCATTTGAACACTTGCGTCAAAGTGGTTGACGGTACCATCCGTAGAACTTTGTCACTCGACGTCATCCGCGCAGTGGTTTGGATGAATTCTTCGATCCAGTTCTAAACTGATGAACCTAGAATCCATTGTTCGTTTGTATTACACGAAAAAAAGAGCGAAATGATCGGCACTTCCGCCAGCTGGCTGGTTCGATACTCTCCCATGAAGACACGTGCGCTAAAAGGGCAAGCAAAATGTTGGTGGCGCACGTGTTCATCTACGATTTATAAATTCTCAGCTTTAGATCTACAACCACTCTCGTCCATGTAAGCCACTTGGGCTGATGATGATTCTAATGCACTTGAAAATGAAATGGAAGTGATGTTTGTCCAAGAAGGGTAATACCAGCTCTTGTTGAGAAATATGATGGCCGAAAATTGCGCGTGACGCAAGGCTGCATCTTATTCATTTTCATCTTCAAAGTTTGTAATAATCTTTATACTTTACATTAAATTAATTCTCCAGCTTTATGAACCAAATTCCCAATGTCAATCGGGTTAGTTATGCATGCCGGTTTTGCCATTTTCCCTGTGGTGGGAAAAATCAGCTCGATGCTTTTTGAAAAAGCAGCATTTTTAATAAATGTGATCATTTTTGCACACTCTCGCACACACTATCCGTTCGCATCCGGTGACGGCCTAAGAGGCCACGACGTCCGCCCGGACAACGGTACCCACTCTCTCAAACGGTACCATACGAGCTGTTTGGCTCGAAAGGAAACATGCCACCGAAACGGTATCCTCCAACCTCCGCTGGACCACAACACACCTCACTCGATTCATTTATCCATTTCATTCATGGAGCTCTCTTATGCCCCAAGCTGGCAGGAATCTGGTGATAGTGATTTAGTTTCATTTCCTTTCCCATGGATTGCCGAAGGGGTGCTACTTTTTCTTAACCAACCGACCGCCGTGACACACTATCAGTAAGCGTTTTTTTCCTTCTTTCTTCTTCTCACTACACAACCAGCCCACAGGAAGAGGTAATACGAATATGAAACAAAAAAAAAACAAAACTAGTTTCAGATGCAGATGATCAAGCAGAATGGGAAAAAAAATCAACGTGTGATCGGTCTTTGCCAAGGGATATGACGATTTGCAATACTAAAATAAAATTGAATATCGTACGATCTGATTTCGGAGTCGGCGCCTGTTTTTTCCAGTGCTTGTGTTTCAGCTATTTTTGAAAGCGTATGGGGAATTAAAAGCGTGCATATGATTGCGCCAGCCATGACAGGTAGCGCATTTCCTTTTCGCACGAAAATCACAGCAGATTAATGTGTTTGGGTGTCACTGCTGTTGCGTGTCGGTGCACTAATGGTAGTGATAGTATGTAGTGTAGTTACATCAGCTTCCTTTGGCTATGGTATGCTTGGGATCAAACATATAAAACACCATTGCGATGGGCTGGCGCGAACCGAACCGGTGCAGGTAAACCCTCTGCTTCCTTTGATCATCTGTTAATCGTCGCTATAGGAAACCACTGCTGCTCATTTCTGTACATACAACCCCTTTTGGATCGTGGCAACCTCCTTCAGAAAACGACATAAATCTTAGCCACTGTGGCTCGTTGTTATCGAATCGTTTAATCACTTAATAAAAGACTCATTAAAGATATTGGCGGTATCAGGTGCATAAATCGCTACCACGAATATTACTCTTCTTTAAGAGTGGATGTAGGAGCAGCGCAGCATACTGTTGCAAGCAATTGTTGTACAGCTTCAGATGAACTGGGGAAGATTTCATTCTGTTTTCACTTGAAACGCATCGCACAACAAATGTTTGCTGCAGTGTTCGTCTCTACGGATTTATGCAATATTAACTAAATAAATTCTTTACAAAGAGTAAGATTGCTTATATGCTCCTAATAGACCAAACATTGGTCCAAAACGGAAAACCTTGCAACGTTGAAAAAACAACAACAGATTAAGTTTTTAAAAAGGGTATCAAAAACCTAAGTGCAATGCTTCATACATGATAGAATTGTACAAGAATGCATGTAAAAATCGCCTTAAACCGGTTTACACCGGATGTAGGCACGTTGTTCGACGAATGTGTGGTTAAACATCCGGAAAATAGCCCAGAAGAACGCAAAGCTGTGAACGAAACAGTGGCTTGGGATTCGTTAAGAAAGTGAACTATCCCAACGTGATCATAACGCGTTCTTAACGCCAAAGACCGACAGTGTGAAATTAGTTCTCGAAAATATATAACATTTCTCGATCAAGTCACAGTGTCACGTGAAAGCAAAAATCAATCCTAGCAAAATCAAATACCATTTCATAGGCTTACAGTGCTCTTTGTGATTATTGTTGTTTCCAAATAATTATATTTTTGTTCCGTTTGCTGTTGTGTTATAAGCGGTTTTGTTTGCTTTCCTGTGTCTTTCTTTCGTCTTCTATCGATTACCACCGCGGACAGAGTGAACATGCTCACGGCCTATGATGTTCTTGTTGTTGTTATTAGTAGCTTCTTGGATACTTCACTTATATCGCTCTGCGTCTCCTGCTACATTCCGTTCTCCATCTCAGCCACGACCGTTGACCACCAACTTTATGCGGCGTTTAATTTCTAACATCCGCTCAGTTGCGAGGTTTTCGTTCCTTTCTTTGGCACTTCATTCGTAAGCGGCACCCTAGGAATGGAAGGGCAGAAACCGAACTTTACGCGAAGATACCGCGAAGAAGAGCAAACAATTTAATTGAATATTCATTACAGATAAAGCTTTCCGATGGCAGAGGCGCGCGAGCTAATAGTTTAGTGCAATTGTTCGCCCAACTTCACGTTACGCATATGAAGAGGACGAAGGAAATGCTGTAATGCTGTCGAAAGACAAATCCACATTTGCTGGAAGGAAAGCAGCGTGGCATTGCTTTGCACGAGCGTGTCTCGATAATTTAGTTACGTCTTATCAGGATTATAGGAGCACACTTGCAAAAGATGGCATTGAGGGGCTAAATGTACCATTTACGTATGTTTTTGTACGACTGGTCGAATCGATATTCTCCAGCTAAAACTACACGTGCGAACAATTTTATCACGATCGGAAGTATGGCTTCGAGGTAATCTATTATGTGGAGGCATTAATGTTAGGAACACCTAAGCAGTTCTTGCATGACTGAGAATTATTGTTTGCATGAAAAATACTATTTGTAGACAGTGTTAACAATAGGTTTTCATTTCCTCTCAATTTTCAGGTTTGATGTGTTATTGTAGTAAAGGGTGACGTTAGTGCCCGTGGAATTTTCTTCAATCCTTTCTTTTTATTTCAACGTAGTACAAAATTGTATCGGCGCCGGGCGTTCATACCACGTACCGGGGTTCAAATCCCATTCGGACCCGTCCCCCCGTAGTATGGATTATTTCATGCTTTATTTAAACAAGCCATTTAATATGTTGAAATGATAAAAATACTAGGTTTACGAGAAATAAGAGAGCATCAAGTAGTGTTTTATTGAAACAGTTCAATGTGTTTTGGACACACATAATTCATCCTACTCATAAACGATGCCACACTTTAATTATCGTGCCCTACTGGGCAGAAGGATGCTGTACGCTAGCTAGATTTCATCGCGTTAGACAGTGGGTTCGCACCGATTGAATGCTTTCTCTCTTCCTGGACTGTTCGTACGGTCAATGTGCCAGCGTCGGGTCTAAGCCGTTTGACTTCCACACTCCGGAAGTACGAACCGTTATGCACGCACGTCGGCTAAACCACTGACGATACACGAATGTCGAAGGAGAAGAAGTAAAAGGCAGTCAGTCAATTGATTGAGTCGCGCATCTTCGATGCATTGCTCAAATCGCTTGCCTACTTCCCGAGCACTCAGCTACCAAGACGGTGTGGATGGCGCTTGGGAACTGTTTAAGAATGCACAGACACATTTATATTCAAATTGAGATTGCAGTAGCAAACCATGTTTACGTAGACGTATTTTAATTTCTTAAGAATTATTGCGAAAACCGGACCAATGCATGGTTTAAGCTACGCAAAAGAAACAAAAGAAATTTATGTATTAGCGTTCAAAGTATCCATAAATCATACGCACATAATATTGTACAAAAGAAACGAAAAATGTTTATCACTCAAATTCACTATAAACTAAACAAACAAAGATTGTTTTACACACCACCAACTTTTGTATCCAATAGGTAATTTTTTTAATGATTTTAACATTATATTTGAAAAACAAAAACGTCAAACTCAGTACATTTGAAACTGGATTTTTTTATAACTACCAGGAAAGAAATTTTATACCAACCAGCATTGATGATAATGTGTTATGCTTTTTGATTGATAGGTTATGAAAACGTTCGAATCCCTTCCGGATCTCTATTAAATCTGAAAGATGTCGGCACTGAACGTGATAGATAACCTGACCACGACGAGACTAACACTAATTGAAAGCATTTATGTAAACTGGTAGAAGAGGTTTTTACCTCCACGGCTAAAGATTTCTGCTGCAACGCAGAAACGATAACTGGTCACTGCACTGCAATTATGCTAATACACGGTAATAGAAGCAGCAATGACACTCGCTAACTCTTCCTACTTGGTGATCATGAGCTCCAAGTACACCAATAAAAGTTACATCTCCTATATGGCTGATCAGAAGCTGTAAGTTGTGCCTTCTTGTTCTCTAATTCCGTTTCACAACTGAGTGGTGTGCGAAATTAAAGAATTAGAGATTCGATTTGAAATAAGCACATTTGCAAACCGTCATAATTTTAAAATTAAGTTATTAAATTATTGCACACATTTAATCGATCAATAGATCCTTCATTTTAGTTGCAATAACAATATGCAAATATTTATTTTTTTCTGTTTCCCTCGCCTTTATCAAACTGACCAGACAAAAAGGCAGCTGCGTTGCTAAAGTAATGTAGCACCGGAAATGCTGTTCAGATCGCAAGCCTTAGCTGAATGTCTAAATTCGACATTATCATTACCATATTGATGGAGTTGCTGTTTGACGGAATAATATTTTCCATTCTCCGTATACTACAAAACTGTGCCGAATGTCGCGAGTCTTTTATTTCTGAACATCGTTTGTGGTTAGTTGCAAAACAGCAGGTCACCAGTGCGATTAGCAGGCCAAGGCTCAACCGTCACTGCAAACAGCCTGCCACAAAGTGAATTTACTAGTGTTACCAACAAAAAAGTATCTATTTTTTTACAGCCCAAACGACGCTAGAAAAGAGCGGTAGACCAATCAGCGAAGTATGTTGGACGATGATTCGAATTTCAATCTTAATACAAGCAGACTTTTTCCACCACCTGAACCAATCAGAGTTTACTCTTTGCGCATGACTTTTAGAGTGGGAGAAAGCTTCAGCCAACTTTGGGGCCACGGGATTGTCTATTTGGCAAAGGCGGGATATGTACATTCTCTTTTACGATGCGCAGCATGGGCAGTCAGCGCAGGCGTAAAGTTGTATAACGAAGCTCTTGCTTATCTGTTTCGCGTAAACGAACAGCAAGATACCTGTCGATCCTTGATTGGAGTAACTTGGATCGTGATCGTGCGGAAAAAAGGCAAACAATTTGTTAACTATCATCAATCTTTCACTCTCTCTCTCTCTCTCTATCTCTCTCTCTATCTCTCTCTCTTTATCTCTCTCTATCATTCTCACTCACAAACATACACACACACACACACTAAGGCAACGTCCGTTTTCTTTGTATAAACCAAAACAAATGGTGAACAAGTTGCGCCAAATGAGTAGAGCAACTTATTGGGATATTTTTAAAATGTAAATTCATAAATTCCGTTCGATGTATACGATGCGCTAAACTGCAAACGGTTAAGAGATAGTTGCCTCTGTCTGGTCGATTATGTCAGAGTTTGAGACTCGTGTCTTGTGTCGAACGCCAAATTTATGAAGCTACTATGCCAACCACAACCTTAACCCGCATTCCACGCCCCGTAGAGTTTGCACTAGATTAGGCCTTTTCAGTCTACGATGGTCTTTCTCTGGTTGAAGCGATACGTCGTCGCGTTCGCTATAGCAGTCTGACTTACGTTTTAATGCCACGCTAGAAGGCTCTTGAGAGGGAAACTTTTAACCCATCTTGACATCTGGTGCGCACGAAAGGAAAAGTTCCATCCTTCACTTTTCCACGCAACTCTAAGCAGCTCATAATTGTGACGGGAAAACAAAAAAAGTTTACTCTGCCCATTCTGAAAAGATTGCTTCCTCAGCAACGCTATCGAGCGTTCAAGCATCATACCTTTCCACTGACGTACTACATAACCTACTAAATTTATTATCATAATTTATGATATTAATTCTTCAGGGTTAGTGGGTTGAAAAATGAAGAAGCGCACCTGCTGTCAAGGCTGAGATCGAAAGTTTATTTGTAAGCGTGGTGGCTTACGCTTTCCGATTGCGATGTGTCAAATTGCTAAATTTTATCCATCATCCTTCAGACCACAATTGAATTATTCAGCTGTCGATAGGACATCTAGTGATTCGATCTAGGACACATCTATTTATGATGGTACACAAGTTTTGTACTGCAAATAGTTCTGAGTGTTAGTATCCGCGGTTAGCGAACAGAAAACAGTAGTCGCCTTTGTGGCTTAATACTTACACACAAACACAGAAATTCTCTCGAATTGAGTATTGTGCGAGTTTTGTTCGTCGTGTCATGCGAAAGCTTATTAATGGACGTTGTTCTTTGGCAACAAATAGCAACAGTGTGTGCACCGTGGATTTCCTTTCACCTGATTGTTGCTAGTGTGCGTGAGGTTGTTTCAATTTCAACACTGTTGCACTTCAGTGCGTCCGTACGAGAATGCCGGTATAGGACGAACGTATTGTTTTTGTTTTTATCCACATTTAAACTCACATCCACGAGCAACGGATTGATCCACGGGAAAATGGCACCATCAGGGCAAGAAATACTGGTATGTGTATGTGTTTGATAGTGGTGTCCGACTTGGCTGTAGGTCGTTAGGTCTGTTTCTGTTTGGAACAGCATTAGCCTACATGTGCCTCGGACCGGCAAGAAAGTGTGAGTTGTACATTTGTTCGTTCACATGTACGATGCATGCCAGAAACAAAAGAGTAGTACGGTGAACCAAAATGCACCGAAGGGTAACAACGATGACGCTGGTCGTTATTTTGTCCACAATCGCGTTTGGGCTCGCAACATTTTCTGACCGTTAATGCCACCCGCCTTTGCCCTCTCGTTTCGTTCCAACCCGTACGATTGTGAGTCGCTCGCGATATTCAAACATACTGATGCACAGAGGTCGCATTCACTGACTATAACGAAGGTGGTCGGTTAGCTAAGCTAGGGTGTTCTCAGTCCAAAGGGCGGTGACAAAAACCAACATGAAGAAACTCCGGTTGTATTCTAGCCTAGTTGGAAACGTTTAAACCCTTTTTACTTCGTTTCTGATCAACGAGTAATAATAGGATTCGTTCTGCAAACTTGGTGTTCTCTAAGATCCAATCGAAAAACGACAATGGGATGCATGAAGATTCGGGCAAAATCTCTTTGAACCAAGGAAAGAGATACGATCCCTCTCTTATTTGCTGAACCATTACACCCTTGTTTTGGTCAGCAGCATATGGCAACGAAGAGAGCATATTTTTATTACGAGCAAACCTTTTCGTTTTTAAGAAAAAAACGGACCATAATTGAATTACGCTTGTACCTTTTGATGTCGCTTTTCATTTAATCATTTTCCATAACAAACATTGCTTTTGTTGCTGTAAGTGCACGCGAACCCCGAAAAGAACCTCAAGTACATCAAAGCGACGTGCGCATTTATGTCTGATCGATTGAAATACAATGGATGCCGCTTGTGATTCGTCCTTAATTATCTTTTTCAGAGCAGTTATATCAAGTAATAAACAATACAAAGGGTATACATAATAACCGTCATAAATCCTAAGGAATCTTTCAGTTCAAAATCAGCCAAACCTAAGTACAACTCATTGTGGACAACTAGGACTTTTGGGTGACTATTTTTGAACCTATTAGTATAGTCACCTAGGAGCATTTCAGTAAGGTTTACAGCCTTGAGTTTGGTCAAATAATACACACTAGAAACATGCAAGTGAATCATCATCTTGTGCTTTCTGTCTGTGTATCAACATCTACATGCGATGATTGTAGCTGTTATGTTTTTTTTTGTCTTTTCATTCATGCATTCAATTCAATCAGCGGCAAAACGGCCACGCGTTTCCACTCATTCATTTATTCCCGTTCATTCATTCGCTCTATTCGTTGAATCTTTCTAGTGGCGCGGATTAGGGCCGACGGATTCATGTGTTGTATAAAGCTGCTGCTGAAGTTTGAATGGGGCAACTTGTAAGGCCATCAACCAGCACTAACCGGAATGGTGGAAGTGGTGTACATGTGAAACGAACTATGTAATCAACGATCGCCAACAGCCTCCATTACCATTGGCACTCATCATCTCGTGCGGTGCGAGAGAGAGAGATCCTCCCACAGCACCGTACCTATACAAGTAGAACATCGCTAGCGAACTTATTGGAAGGTGCTGTCAGGCATGGTGTATGAGTCGGAGTTGGTCTGTGCGTTTGACATCTTATACAACAAACAATTCAAAATTGTACGACACACGAGACATTTATTTGTCATCTCTGGCCAGCTGTACATTCGATGTATATTCCTTTAATTTGATAGATTGCCATCAACGCACTGGTAGGATGATTTTTCAATAATCGTTCACACATAGTACTGTGCCACAATGACCGCGTTAAAATCCCACCAGCACACTAATCCAAATCAAAGCCTGGTGGACCTGCTGGTATTGGTAGGCCTTCCCAACAACCATTCCAACGACAATTTATTTTATCTCTCTTATTGTGTACCGCCAGTTTAGCTGTAGTGTCCACCAACACCGAAATATATGCACTTGTAATGGCACTGAGGCACCAACAAACGCAACGCATGTGGTCTTTGTTTAGCTGCCAGCTCGAGCGTAACTGTTCGATGCATGGAAGGGGAAGAAGAATAAAAAAAAAAAACAAATAAGCGTGGACACAATCTAAAAGAGTATAACCGACCTCTATCCAAATGGATGCCCGCATCAAAATATAATATTCCAAGCCCTACTATCACGCGTTAGCTCTCGCTTCAGCAAAAACATTAAAAGCACTGCAGACACACAACAAATGAATGTGTAATAAGTGCAAACGATCGTTTTGAGTGATTTCAACCAGAGAACATGTGGCATAGGGAATGGTTTCATCAACAGCCAAATTGAACTTTTGATGATTAGTTAAATGAACTTTTGAATATAGTAACCAATTATGTACAGTCGTTTGCTTGTATGACTTAAACATTTGCTACATAATTAACCATTACATTGACTGAAGTGTAATGTACACATGCATCCCAGAGTTCGACAGACTCAAGGTTTGGCGTTAAGATGACTATTTGTCATTTGCTTAAGTTTAAAAAAAAAAACAAGTACCGCTGATTGTGTGCTTTAATTTTTACATGTTTTTTCATCACAGGCTGACAAAAATTTACAATAAAAATCTAAAAGTATTATTTTACTTCTGCCTTGCTGCCCCAAGAGGCAGAGCCGGGACGAAATGAATGATCAATCGATCAGTCAGTTAGAGCCGATATTGGTTTAGATAGATTATTACAGGGCGCGCGTGCATGTTCGAGAGTTCGCCAGCATGATCATAATATTTTCCCCAGTAATCAAACGAAATGGAAAACACTCATTCCTCCGGTGCGTGGAGATCTTCCACGCCGTTTGGCGGTGTGCTTTTGAAAGGGATTGTCGCTAGGGATACATATATATTTTATTTCCCTCAATACACTGTCTATCGAAATTATAGACTCGGGATTTTTAACTTTTGCGCAGGCCTTTCTCGTTTGACTTCCCCAGTAACCAAATGGTTGGAAATAAAATCAGGGGAATAAACCTTTTTTCGTTATTTCTCATTTTGGCCTCCAACCTTCAACACCACACCCTGCTACGCATGATTACTCATTATTCCCCGGTTCCCTCGATCTACCATACAGTGTTCCCCTACCCAGCAGCTTCCGCACGATGGTTGTGGGCATGAGGCGGCTTTTTAGAAGGTTTTGATGTAACTAATTATACGGTGCCGTTTTCTTCCTTTTTTGTGAGGTCACTTTCGTCTATCTCACTGTGTCTATGTTTTACTAATGCAGGGTTCGAAAAGCGAAGGCAGAGGAGTCCATTGTACACCCTTAGACTAGGATACGCACATATATCCCTTTGCAAGAATTTGAAATCATTGATGCATTTCGCCACAGCAATTGTTATGTGTTTAAGATGAAGAGAAAAAAAAACACTTACCTCCATTGCCGCCGTTGTTTGTGTTGGTGGTACTACTGCTGTTCGGCGTTGTCGTACCAGGAGTTGTACTGGAGGTAGAGGTGGGAGTATTGCTGCTGTTGTTGCTGTTGCTGCTCGACCCATTGCCTCTTCCGAATTCTTGCTGCTGGCCACTTAACCGCTGAAGGGTACTGTTGTACTCATTGAGTTCGTTAACGCCAACACCGCCGGCCGTCTGCCCGCAGGACGCATCGTACCCGCTGCCAACGCCAACAGCATGGTCTAATAGAGCCTTTTCGCAATCTAGAACCCAGTGAAAGAAGAGGAATGCATTGATATGAGCAAACGTACATTATAGAGTCTTTTGTACAGGAATACTCCCACCAGCACTTTGATGGTCGTCAAACCCTCCTTTTCTACATAAAATAGGGAATGGAAATAGCCAGCACGTGTTTAGGTCAACCTGTAGAAGCTACGCTGGCAAGTACCATAGAGCGTACCCTGGTTAAGGGGTGAAAACCTTATGGGGTGGGATTATTTTTGGACAGTAAATCACTCATAATAAACATAGCACAACAAAATCGACAGGATACCACAGGACTCCTTTGATTTGATTTCCTTCGTCAGATTTTCCGTGTGCGTATTCGACCGTCCATGTAGATTGATAAACGTATTTTATGAATGAACGATATGGTTCTAAATTGGCCCGAAGAAGGACATCACCTTCAGTGCATGCTAAGTTGGTCACGGTTGAGCTGCGGACTGTAAAATTCAATTTATTAGTTGGCGACGAGTACGAACCATAAAAATACGAAGCCCTCCTGTATATGTAAAGAGGAAGCTAGCCATATGCGTGGGAAAATAGCATTAAGTTGCTATGTGCGATGCGTTGATTTGCTTTTGCAATCAAATTGTACCTTTATTTTGGGTTCAAGCAGTAGATTCCAGCAGATCTGACCCATTCAAACCCATGCAAGCAAAACCGGAACCCAAAGATTGGGAAATTTAGGAAACGATAGTAATTTCCTCAATATATTATAACATTTGACTGGAGCCCACCTACCCTTCTTGCTTTGCCGGAACATCGGAAAAATAAATTTAATTTCTTTTTTCCAATTTATTCCGCATTATGTTTTTTTTTTTGCGAATTATAATTCACAGGCGTTGACAAACAATTATATTGAATCATCTTGTATAATACTGGACCGTAAAGTATGCTTATGTATCCACAGCAGAACGATTGAAACTCCGAGACATACATTATGTTTTCAATCTCTTATTCAAATCAATCTCTCTATAAATCTTTTTCCCGAAGAAGAATTCCCCTTTAAACAAATTTTGTAAATTCAGAATTGTTGTAAGAACTTGTCAAGCTGCACGTACAATTGAATTGTGATGGAAAACAAAATAAACACATTACAACACAGGGAATCAAAATAATTGAAAAGGCAGAAAATCGTACTCCTCACCCATGAGCCTCGCATCATTCAATCAAACTTAACAATTGATCGAGATGTGCCCTCGTTAGTATTAACCAATTTCAATTAAATGAGCTTACCGCCCAAGACTAAAGATCGTAGACGTTAATCCAATTAACCCCAAGCATAACCGATTTATGGCAATAAAGTCAATTATCCAATCTCAATCACGGTCAACCGTAGACATTGCTAGTGTGCGGGACGAATAAGAAATCCGTTTGCTTGAATCTGTTTGTTGATATAGAGGGGTACTCCCTCTGATACTGACTGATGAAGATGAAATTGTCTTGTTATGGATGCTTGTCTGTTGACATTATGATCATTGGGGACCTTTCGTGAACTCTTTTGAACACCCTCCGCTTGTGCAGTAGATATGTACAGCATTGGGCAAGAGAAGAAGATTAATTTTCATTGCGTTATGTCATTAGCACTATCAATTTAGTTGTTCTTCACCCTTCTGCATAAGTGATATTGAATGAGCCTACAATTACATCCTTCATCAGTAAAAACTTTCATGTACATGTAAAACAGACTGCGTAAGCTACAAATTGAATGATGCACGAAACAATAGTACCAACATTCTATTTAAAAAAAAAACTTAAGGTGCTGAAGTTCATCGCTGCTAGTTGCGTTGCTAATATATCTTTTTAAGATGATCATCACTGATGCCGTCGATGCACAACCATTGAATTAGTTGTGTGCAACGATGTAAGCACCCTTGAAGTATACAAAAAAGTTTAGTGAGATGATGGGAAGATAGAATTGCAGCTGGCGACCACCATTGCCTTGGTGCATTGATTAAAATCGCATTACCTGCAGTTTTTTTTCTAAATGTATCCATCGGTGACGGTTGCAGCACCGGAGATTTATTTTTCACTTCGTATATGTTTCACTGTCAACCTAGTGACGGACAGAACTACCCTATTAGCATGTGATGTAAATGCATACATTGCACAATAATTGTGTAAAATTAAGCATTAACAATGGATACAAGCTTTTGCTGCAATCATGCTAAGATAAAGTAGGTATTTGTTTACTATAAAACCATTTTGTTTTGTTCATTATCAAGTAAGGATGGAATTTACTGTTGAGTTAATCATGAAATAAACTAAATCACATATATTTCAACAGTATCGTCATCATATATGTATAGGGTTAGAACAGCTTAAAAGTATGCTGTTTCGTCTCAATCCAAGCTTACCTTTTTGTAATATTTCCAAATGTTCCCACAGAATATCTCCGGTGAATGGTGGAGCAATCGCAAGAAATCCCTCGCGACCGAGACCAACAATGTCGCGGCCACTCATCTTTTGGAACGGTTCCTTGTTGACACCTTCGAGGGAAAATTCTTTGATCAACCAATTCAACCAAATTAGCACATGTTCCGCCGTCCATTGCCGAGGATCTATGAAGGATAAACAAGAATAAAGTGTAAGGTTAACTGATGGTTTGTGAAAACAAAGAACAATGAAAAACAATAGCGACAAGAAAGTGAAATAGTGGTAAACAATAGATAAATAAATGCATAGAAGAGCCAACCCTGCTGCAAATGTGCCAGTTGGGTCTATAAGACCAAAATATCCATCCGCTCTCACCCTTCATGTAGATGGACAGATGCGAAGGACAGAGAGGCCAACACAAAGGCTCATAAAATATTAATTGTTTGCTGATTTTTGTGTTTTTCGTTTACAGCGGCAACTGCATCGAGGCACACGAAACTGTAACAACGAGTTGGAATTCTGACACAAGCTGAAGACGGCTTACGCAGATAGTTTTTTTCCTGGGGCAGAAATTATTTTTGACATTGACCTTAACATTTTCGGCATAATCATGCATCTTTCGGTAGAGTGTGTGCATTTATCGGTTCCTCAAATGCCAAAGAAAAGGAAAACTGACTTGAGCTAAAGTATTTTTTCAATAAAGTTTTTTTAACAGTTTTACATGACAGTGAAATTGATTATATGGAATAATTATTAGACTCGGTGACCGATGAGGTCGCGGCGCCGGTCTTCGAACGAGCTGGATCGAGGTTCGAATCCCATTCGGGCCGTTCTCCCGTACGTAGGACTGACTATTCTGTTTGCGGGTACATTCAAGTCACGAAAGCCAGAAATGACAGATTAAGACCTCTCGAGATTGTAGAGCCACAAAAGAAGAAGAAGTTGCTCGCTCATTTGTTTTTGGTCTGATAAATGGTTTGATAAGATAGAAAAATATAAAAACATTAATACAAAAAGGCTTACCTTTGGTAATTTTGAATGTTTGCACTTCCTTCTCCCAGGACGCGAACGACGCGTAAAGCACTTCGGTTAGTTTCTTGTTCGTACCAGGCGTCAATGGTGGTATCTGTGTCGGTACATCTGTAATGCGGAGAGCACAAAGAAAAACAAAATTAATCAAAACTTAGCACACATCCGGTAGTGACGGCAAGCTACTGCATATCCTCCAATGGGACCAAGTTTGCTCGTTGACTTCTATCAAATAAAGTACGTAAGATAATCTTTGTTCTTCGAAGAAACATAAGTTAGATTTCGAAATTCTTTTAGTCTTCTAAACAAAAATGAAATACTTTTCAACAAGCGAATTTTATCCATGATTTCCGTCACTTACGAAAATCCCCATTGCAAATGGGGAAACTCGTCAGCGATATTCGTCACTGCCGACCGGTGACACAATTTGCAGCTATTACATGAATCGGTCTCGCAGGAAGGGAACGGAACCAAACGCAACGGAAGTATTTAATTTCAGAGAACACACACAATGTCTTGATGGGCCACGAGATCTCCAGACCGCAGAGCATTCTTGAGGGCTGGAAATGTAAGACTTACGTAAAACTATCACTCAAGTCCTCCACTGCTGGTCTCGTGGCAGCGTGAATTTGATCAATGAGTCTTAAAGTTTCTCTTTCATGTATTTACTTTTGTTGTTTCCTTCGTACAAGAAGGCTACACTCTACGTCGTACCGATTGTTGGCGTCAATGAAGACCAACGACGTTGAAGATGAGGATGATGGTTAAATAGTACGATCAATAGAGGTGGCTGAGACGTTGTATGAAGCGTTCGAGAGCTAACAATCAGATGAGGATTAAATTCTACCGATTGGATCGTAATCGTTCGGTTGGTTCTACTTCCCGATTGGGGATGGAAAATTGAAATTTTAACGGATTATCGTTCTGCTGCTGTTTTTCAAATGCTTTGCGTCTTGATGATGGGATGGAAGACGGAACATGAACTTCCGTAAAAAACAAAACGACCAATCATCGTCAAAGGCTGGTCGCGTAAAGAAGAAAACAGATACAATCGTTTCTCTTCCATCGTGTTTCAATCTCGGATGCTGCAGGGTTGTAAGTATGTCTGAGTTAATACGATCGTGTGTCGTAGACAATTCGATTTTGTTTCTTCCTAGAGGCTTTGCAAAAAAAAAGAAAAAAACTAAATCCCGTTCAATCTCAACATGTTGGTGCTTAAAGGGTTGAAAATCCGGACTTCCGAACCGGCAGTTCGGTAATTCGTTTCGGTGGAAGTAAACTTCATTTGAATCCTAATCGTCAGTTGATGATCAATCCGATCTGCAACGATTTGACGTGTCAATGGATAAGAGCTCTTAATACATATCTGTAAACTCATCAATTCTCTCGACCTGCTGCAGGTCTAAAAAGGGGTTTCTGTTTCGAATTTATTCAGGAAGTGGGATTTTTCCTCGGTGGGTGGTTTAGACATTCAAGATTTTCCTTTCACCCAATTTTCTTTTATTATCGTGTTACGTTAGTTTTCGTCTTTTAACGTTTCGGTGACCTTCGTTGCACGAACGATGTAAGACGCCGATCAATGGCCAAGGAGAAAAATCAATAGACTTCTTTAGTTTTAGTGATCATGGACGTACAGCGACACCATTAAACAGCGGTCGCACAGAGCGGCTCCAAGATATGGGTGTCATGCAGTACTTTGCTATTTTTAACCTATTCGAATATAAGTCCGCCCCAAGATTGAAAAAGATGATGCTATCGCTTCAAAGACCACCTATCACGGTTTCGATTTAAAGCAACGATCGCCTCATAAGACGTACGACTGCCAAACCCAACGATCAACACGCTTGATCGTGTTCAAAGCATGTAGCCATTCCCCTCAATGTGCTGGTTACTCTGTTGTCGATAATCAATTTTTGGACTTCAACGGAACGACTATGATCCGGTGAAATGGTCGGACGTTTGGACTCTTCTAATTTCATCATACATCGTCAACGGTGGTTCAACGCGCAATAACCGCCTGTTCTGTCTACCGTTTGCCGACGATCACAAAGAGATTTAGTGGGTGGCATTGGGAGGGAAAATGGTAAAATGGAGATAAACTACACACACAAAATGGTAAAGAGAAACGAGTGTACCCTCGCACATGTCGAAAAAGCCAGCTGTTTTGGTTGTAATTAAATTTTCGGCATAATTCTTTTTTGAGGTCGATTGTTTCCTTTGCTCGTTATGCCGACTGAGTCTATACGTTTTTATTTTCATTGAGCAATGCATCACCCATCCAGATTTTGCCACACGTCAAACCCATTTTGCCGAAACTACTGGGGATCGCGCTGGATCGGCGTATGTTTGAATTGTATGCCATATCAAAACTTTAAATATAACTTGTTAATTCTTGAGAACACACAGAGTAGATACAAACAATACGATATTCAAAAAAATATTACTATACAATTAATGTAAACTGTAATGTTTTTCTAAGTAGATGGACCATGTGAATGTTCTTTTATGTTACCATGTTATGGCACTGCAATACGATTAGGGAATCGTGTTAATGTTTGACAATAACTATTTTAAGGTTTCCGTAATCAGTTTCGAGTTTGAAGATAATATTGTTTTACATTATGTTTTCTATAACGATGATTCATACATTCCCATATGCAAGCCATAAGCCAGAATGAATTAATCATGATACGTAAAGCAATTATAACAGCACAATGTTTATAACATTACAATATTGGTATACAATATTTACGACGGTAGCATGCGACGGTAGCACTTAGCAAATTGGCTCCGGTGGCAAAAGCGCTTTCTAAATAAAATACACACACCAAGACGAAATGGAAATTGTTTGTTTATTGAACTTGAGTAACTTATCGAATTTATTTTGCATTCTCGTATATTGTCTTCAATGCCATTTCGTTTGTCCTTTCAACGTTTAATTGATTATTACTCGACTAATGTGAAATGTCGCAAAACTTTTATACCTATATCTAATGAAAATGGTTCATATTTTTGGTATGTGATTATCATCAATATTGTTTCCAACGAAATTAGCGATTCAACATTCTTTAGCTGATTGCTTGGAAACGCGTCTGTTGATCAACTTACCCACGTACTACTGCTAACAAAAACACACTATGCAATGGAAGGCGTAAAGAACGCCAAATTCAAAATAGTTACTCCTGCTATTCGTCTAACGAACAATGGCATTTTATTTTGTTTCGCTACACCTTGCCAGTTACAGCTGGGTGGTATTTCTTGACTGAACTGTACAGTACTTCACCGAGGTGGTTTAAAGAAAGGGTGACCAAGAAACATCGCCATGGTCAAAGCACCCAATAATAGGTTCAAGGTGCATCAGACGCCGTTACGGTTGCGCAGCGTACAGCAGCGATGCGCTTCGGTGCGTCGAATTGTTTCTGACAAAGTGCGCCATTTTTATAGACTGGCAGTGCTTTCGCTTTCTTGATATACTGCATAAGGATGGAAATGTTGTATTATTTAGTCATTTTGGTCAAACCGCAGCGTTCGACTGCGAGCAACATGAATGTCAGAAGTAGGATCTTTGTTTGCAGGTGTGCAAACCTTAAAATAAGTTTGCATCTGATGAGTTGAAATTAACTAAACGCATGGTGTTTGTGTATTTACCTCTTGGTTTTTGTAAGCCTTTCGTGAGTGGATGAGCTTTGAGCCCCATACCGACTGATGCTAATTTGTTCAAACTGTAACTATTGAGGAAACTTTGCTGGTTGTTGTTGAGAAAGTTCACGTTATTGTTGTTGTGAATTCCACCCATACTGCCGGCACTACCAATCATTCCGCCAGCAACGCTAGATAGTCCCGCGCCTAAGTTATGATGGTTAGCACCTCGTAAGGGAATCCTTCCGAGTGGACCACCCCGACCAATCCCGTGATCATTCCACTCCATCCATTCGTTAGTCATTTTGGCACGAGGATCGAAACCTTCGTATCCTCGTAACTCATTAATGTTTACTTTAGTAGCCACTTTTTCTGCGTTTGAAATCTATTCAACTCTTTCAACGGTGCTATTTCGGGTTCACACAATCAACCTTGCGCTTTGCGTATGCACGGTTTGCACTTTTGCGACGACAATTTATTACGACTTTTAGTGACAATTTGTAAAAAGCCCAAACTGCATAACTCACACAATACTTCACCAAATATATTGCACAGACACTCTCGACACTATTACACAATCGACAATGTTATTAGTTTTTACGCTTCACTTCACGAAATAATCATGGCTTAAGAACTGTTATTGCACAATGCTGTTTGAAAATTTCTCATTCTTTCAACATTGTATATTAATTCGTACGATTAGCTGTTTCACAAGTTTTCACACACTTTTATAATAAAAATATTTGTTTCATTTGGAGTGTTCTAGAAAAAGTAAATAGTGGTTATCGGAAAATTTGTTTCATGCATTTCATCCAGTACTAAATAACACACACACACATTATGTTTCTCGAGTAGAAAAAAAGAACGCACGAGCTTCGTAACAAACAAACGCATTTATATGGTTCACATCTAAATCACTGTTTGATCGCCTTTCCTGGCTACAGGTAGAAAAGGTACAAATGGTTATCGTTATCTGAATACAACGAACAATACAAATGTTATAATTGTATGTTGTTTTTCGTTGCATGCGCTTGAAATTGTATTGGACTAAGCATAAAGTTTAACGTTCCCCAACTATAGCAAGTATATGAGAATTCATTTGAATTTGTTTGACTACCCACATGCCAAACATTGTTACGTTGCATGGTACTGTGTTATGGCTGTTTGAAAATGTCCACTTAATTAACATAAATTATTAAATTAACATTTCATTTACTCCAATTGTCATCCAATTCTTTCCAATTGATGTGTCGAAGCGGCAGCCATACCAGCAAATGCAATTCCACTAACTGTGGATGCTTTCTAATACCCATTAGAGCGTTGGCCATTAGAGAGACTAGCAAAAACTGCATAAGCAACCATCTCGAATACAATGAAAACGGTCGCTCCGAGGAAAATGATCAAAAACGAGGGAAAACACCAAAACAAACAAACGGCTAGAACACGAACTTTGATGTGCATGGATATGGATAATGCTCTGGAATAAGTTTGCTCAACGTTGGGGTAAAAAAAATGTTACGATTTGTAGCATTTTATAGAATGCTTCGCGTCGTTGAAACCTTTGCAGATTCCGATCATTTGCATATAACATTGTAAGGTCATGATTCAAGAAAATTGAATGTTGCTGAACGTAAAGTTATAAATTTGTAATTGAAGATCTCTACCTTTTAGTGTTTAAGCTATTAGTTTAGTTGTTTAAATAAAGGCAGAATATTGCTCATCGAAATCTAAATGCTCGCTTTTGAATTTAACGTATTTATTGAGGAAAAGTAATATGATCTGCTTTTACATGAAATTTTAGAGTTTCATTTTGATGTCAATAAAAACTCCCATGTAAAAACATGAGTAGGTCAAAGGGAACATGATATCGATCGCACCATCGTGCAACAGACAAAGGTGACAATAATTTTCGTTACAAATATAAAGTTGTCGACAGGTTTTCCTCGCCAGTGAGTTCTGGCAACTTCTCTGAAATATTATGAGATTCCATCGTGCGTAATTTGATATGTTTCACCCCTCAGGACTAGCTGTCCCCTTAGACTAGTTACGCTTAAATCACTCACAAAATTGAGGATTATAAATGTGCTGCGGTTGAATGGGAACTAAGTGGCTGTCGAACGACCCTAAATCGGAAGTACCTGTCTTATGTTATTGATTATCCGACTAAATACACTTCCCTTGTGATCTTTGGATTCTATGTTATCGATACTGATGATTACAAGGATAATCCTCCAGTACCGGTTTCATTACATATTAATGTCAATTAATTAATTACTTGTATGTACTCGCGCAAAAGATTCCGTTCGGCTGAACGTAAATTTGCATAAAATTCATACGTAAATTATCATTAAATTGTATTTTCTTAACAATAACCAACTATAAAAATGTTATCGAAATAGAATAACAATCATACATTCCATGTCACACAATTTTACGTCTTTTAAAAACTTTTCTTCTTTACTTTTTTTTTAAACAAACGAATAACAAACGTTAACTTTTCCGGATTTCACATGATCTATCATTCTTGTTCATGACAGTTCATTCGATTGGCATTATCAGAGATGAATAGTCAGCCAATATAGTCATTACCGTGTGTGAGATTAATATCCGGGGAAACCGGAAATGACTACTTCCTCATTATGGGAAGTAAAAAGCATCTACAGCTAGAAGAGGACGTTTCGTAAATTTGAAGAATGTGTATAGATACAACCGATTGCGTTGACTGCGACGATAAAGCAACTCTTTTACAACCATCGTAATTAGGAACAACAACTAAACCAATGAGCAAATCTAGCGCTGATAGTTGTTGAAAAGTATAAATCCTCTTTTAGAGACTACTAGACCGAAGGGAAGCAAGGGGAAAAGTGAGAAAAAACAATGTTGGTAGCAGAAAATCTTAGCTTTTAATTCCAGAAACTATCTTCTTCATCATATACACTGCCTCAATCACTATGAAATGACAACGAAAACGACTTGAGTAACGATCAACTTCAGCTGCGAACGAATGACACTATCATGAAGTCGCGTTGTCATCATCATTTGTGGCGCTTTTTCAGCTCACGCTTTCCGCGTGTTTTGTTGATACAGTAGGATATTTTAACCACTTTTTCGATGGAGATGACGATGTATAATTACATGTGAACAGATTCCATTGAAACTATGTTTTGCACCGTTCCCTCGGTTTTTAAGTTTGGTTTATTGTTATAAAGAACAGAACGCTACACGTACTGACAACATAAAAACAACATTAGTTTGACTCACTATAAGTTGAAATTTTCAGTTCAGATCTTTTCAGTTTAAGTTTTTATTTTTAAATGTTTTAGTAAAAAAAGGTTGTTCAAGCTAAATCAGTGTCACTAATTAATAAAACAAACACTTGCAATTTTTTACTACTTCGAAACACTATTTTCTGCTTTTTGTTGGTAATTGATGGATGTTTTTCTAAATATTTCATGTTATTATTGCCATCCAAAGCATTTCGTATTATAAAAAATTACATTGGTACCTTCGATGCCAAGGTCGAAATCATCAGCTTAAGGCCTGTATCTAAACTCGCGAGCGCCTACTAGCTCGACTAGTTGTAGTTGGTGCTTGCTCGACCGTTACGGGTTTGTTTCCACAAAGAAAGTTGCGTAAAACTGCAAGCATGTGTATGCCGATCGCACAACACCCACAATAAAAGTGAAGACGTTTCGTACCCTCAAAGCCAAATCCACACAACAGAAACACCTGTGCCAGTACTTGTTGTTGGCTTTGGTTCGCATGGCGCCTGTAGCGACATATAATAATTCAATTCTTGAGAAACACTGAGGCAGTGTCTTAACTTCAACGCTATTGATTAGTGGAAAGCTTTACGGATAATTCACACAAAGGAAAAATATTGCGTCCTCTCCACAGCCGGTCTGTGGACGGTAATCGGTAATCCCACTCTGGTCGGAGGAATGCCAAGCATATTAGTTTACCACTTCGGAATGAAGGAATGGGAAGAGGATCATATTTCTGACAATATTTATGAGTGTTAGCAGTTGTGTAATGAACGTAAAAATGTGATAGGATTCTCACGGCTTTTTGTGGAAACATTTGGTTTTCGTGTTATATGATTAAAGGGAATAAACGGATTCCAATGGGAGTATGGTAAGTCAAATCGAAAAAATATCTACCAAAATTTAATCACCTTAAGTACCTTTGTATAGAAACTTTACTTGTCAGTTTTGCAACAACTATCGAGAAAGCTGTAGTATGATTTCAATAAAAATGTATTTCATTTGGAAACTCACAAAAGGCTGATGGCACATAACAGCGCGTTTTGCATTTGTTGGCGAGTATTGATTTGTCCAAATAATTTGACGTCACTTCTTTGTGACGTCAACTCGATCACAAAACGTCCATTGACTGTCAAAGGGTTGTTGTGTCTTCATTTTGTAGAATAGAATATATTAATGCGCTTCACGTTTTAGAGATATTTATAGTGCCAATGAAATGATAACTAACTTGTTTAAGAAGTGATACCTGATCGATGCGAGCGAAAGAATTTAATAATTAAAAACGGTCAAATATCATCAATATTCCAACGATGTCAGAATATTGCGATACCTTCGTTAGGAAGCTCCTCGTTTTCTTAAATGTGTTGTTATTGGACGTTTGCCGTCGGATAAATAATTTGCAGCAATGGCCCTCGTTGCCATTTGTAGATCGTTGGTCAGTGTGGTGAAAAAAAAAGAATTGCCTGCCACCAAGCACCGATATTGCGCGATTAGCATAATGCGCGGTTGCTATTGCTTCAGCCGGTAACGGAGCAGAACACTGCGAAGAACGATAAAATCACTACACAAACGAGTACAATCGAATCACGGTATATGACACACGAATGTTGCAGTTACAAAAACACTCCGCAGATATCTCACAATACTAGTAAGCACAAATCATAACATCCGGGATAGCTGTGTTGATGTATGGATATGGATCAGTTTTGCATTCTAGTCGTATGTAGTCGATGGTAATGTTACTTGAAGAATATTAGGACAATTTTAACATAGTTCTTCAATATTCTTTGATTCAATGATCCATGTCGAGTAATAGCACACATAACGCAATAACAACTATAGCTTTCCGTTGCATTACTTTGCATTCACTAGAAACTCTTCCGATGAACGTTTTCCGAGGATAATATTGAACAACAATCATTCACAAGGCCATTCCTCCATCGAAAAGATAATTATTGCACTTGATTTGGAATTGTGAGATTCACACGACAAATTCAAATCCACTAAAACCAGATCGTATCACGTAGGGAAATAAGGCAGGGACTAGGGTCAAACATCACATCACTAACGGCAGGAACTCACACTGGTAACCGATCGAAACAACACAAAATCCAACAGCGACCACTCAACGCGGTGCAATGTATTCTTGAGCACTGAAAACACCGAACTTTTACGAGAACGCAACAACAACCGGTGAACAGCGGCGCGTAACGGCTAAGTAGAATGCGCGCTCACAAATCAAGGGTGCGTGCACGGTTTGAGAGAGAGCAAGAGATCACGCTTAGCAGCACAAAAACTAGACGAGCTCATCGACACACACTCCGCCGTAGACGCTGTGGAACTGAAAACGCTGTTGGGATTTTTGTTGTGTGCGGGCACGTATTCGCGGCGGAAGTACTGATCTTTCTCTTCTTCACTTCTTTCGTTCTCAACCAACACACGCAAAACATATGAAGGGAGGGCCGTTCGAACAGGGCATTCAGGTTGTGTTGGTGCCTGCAAGGAAGTAAACAACAAAAGCAACGTGTGTGGGTGCGAGTTCCGGCACAGGTAGTTCCGTTGCCGATCTTCCGATGAATGCGAGCAGCATCGTGGGCCAAATGTGTTTGTTTGTATCGCACGAACAAGGATTTTGGTGTATTGCTGTAATGTTCATTTTTATTGCTAAAAGTTATGTTCAAGCTCAAAGTATCTGATAGTTTTAAGTTTCATTGACATGATTTTTTGCAGTTCTAGTGTTCTAGACATATTGTGATCATATTCAGGAAGGCGGAACAGTTTTCTGAGTGAATTCTGTTTCTTGTCCTTTGCGGAATACAACTATTGAAAGATCCATCAAATGAGGTGGTATTGTATGAATATTAAAATAACTTGTGATTCTTTTTTGTTTTTCTGTCATGAAAGCGTTTCAGATAAAAAAGCACACACATACACCGATCGTGTTAAGAATGAAATAATACTAATCAACCAATCAGACTACACATGTCAACTGCAGCTAAGAGTGCAGAGCGATCGTAAATAGTCATTTATCTTAATTCCAACTCGCGTATGCTATTTCTAATCACTGCTTGGAAACAGCAGTCAAATTATCGATGGTCCCAATGGTATGGGAGTGTATGAAACATGTAACGTTTGCACGAGGTTATAAGTAAGCTTCGTGTTTGTTATGTTACATTAGTTATGAAGTTTTACAAATGAAACATTTCATGTAATTTCCTCTTTAATACCCTTGGTTTAATATTGTTGTTAAATTTAATAAAAAAGTAACAATCAGAAAAAAATGTTATAAAATGTATACGGTACAATACATATATTTAGACTGTAACTCTAACGAGATTGATCAAAGAGACAGTAAACTTTATCTGAACCGCCGTCCGACGCAGCCTACGGCGTGAGAGCAGAGACCTTCACGCGAAAGACAAATCGAAAAACGTTCTTCTTGTACCAGCTGGAATACCAGCCGCTAGATCTTGATCAAGACGCTTGCTGTCGAACGGCAGCACAAGTGGGACGGAAGACATAGCGTACGTACAGGATGCTTACAACAGCACAACAATAATAATAACGATCGTGGGTCAAAGAAAACAACATACATTGGAGAGAAGTAACCAACGACAGATCCAACAGTATGATCACGCATGAGAAGAAGAAATTCATTCATCGGAGCGAGAGCACCTGGCCAAAAGCGATCGGAAGAGAGCGAGACAGCACTGCAAACTTTCATTCATAAAACGAAAAGAACTATGCTACGATTGCTGCTTTAGTTATCCGTACCCGTTGAGGCGATGCTAGTACGTGTTGATCTTCAAAAATATTATTTCTGGACTGCTCCGTCGGTGGCGTTTACAAGGATAAAGCACACTTGATCCTAGATCTACCTGCATTTTATTCTGGTCGATTTTGCTATTGCTTTTGCTATACAATTAATGTGTTTCGAATGTGAATGGTGAGATGAACCTGTTCAAGGTACAAGATTTACATCAGTAAGAGGTAACGTTCATGGATTTCAAAATGCCCAAAGCAAAGTATTGAATGGAGATACCTGTTTATGACACGTACAGACATGTTAATCTGATGTACTGCTTTAGAGGAAACAATTTATCGATCCTTCGAATTCTATTCAATGTGTGACTTAGGTAAAAAATAGAGCAAAGCAATGTTATATAGCACAATTACTGAGCAAGTGGTTTAGAGGACCATAATCGAAGTAATGGTTTGTTTATGTATGGCTCCTGGTTTTCCCAAGCAAAATTGTCGATCCGGCCTAGGATTGTTTCGCCGATCATTCCATTTAGAGATAGAGTAACGGAAAACACATTTTAACAAGCCTACTCAAAGACGCAGCTCCATTTATAACTATTCTAGAATATTTTTTTGCATTTTTTCTAGAACAGACCAATTTTACAAAAATACGTCGCGAGGATCGATTGAGCATTAAACAAGACACATATTTTCTTGCTAGAATTGCACAGACAAGTAGCCAGAGTTTCATGTAACAAATTTACAGTAAACTATAAAAAGCTTGATTTGACTTGTGATATCAATCGCTTTCGCTTTCTCGTCCAGCTTTTGTTTGGCAAAAACAGGGTCTCTCTGTTTTCGCCCTTTTCACAAGTCAAAAGATTAATGTACATCTAATCTTCTTCTCTATTTCTTTCCCTTACTCACACCTGCCATAGGAATTTTCAACCCAGCACTTATGTATATACGTTTCTTCTTAGCAAAGCCGCATTTGCTCTTGTGTTAGACAACAAAGTCAACAGTTTTAATCCTAATTTACGTTTTTTCTATATTCTTTTAGAACAATTTTATTCCCTCTTCTCATTGACCCGTAGATTTGCCAATTGTAATTGATGGCAACATTCAAAGCTGAAGACGGTTTCATTCTTTTGAAATACCATCTTACATTAGGGATGCCAAAATGGTCCCATTTAGGGATAAGGTTCTGAGATTCCCTATTGCATTGGGTCGAAAATTCACCTGAAGGTTACACAGAATCGGTATGCACCCGCTGAGCTTTGGAGTGAATGGTGCATTTCCGGAAACAAATCAATGGAAAAACGGAACAAACTGAGGGGTGCAACAGTAAGTGGGATAATTTGTTTGGTGGAAAAGGAAAAAGAAAATAGAGAAAAAATAACAAAAAATAGTAAAGGGTTTTCTCTTTTGGATTTACTTGATAGAATTTTCAATGATGTACATAAAATAGCTTGTTGTTAGAACAAGTTATGATATATTTTCAATATTCATATTTACCTACATTACTTGGATACCAAAAAAGTTCCATTAGCCGAGTCAGACACAAAAAAAACAACATGCAATGAAATTTAGGAAGGCATGCTAACAAATAACGAGACGAAAGAAACTCGGCACTGCAGCTAACGTGCATCTGTTCGGAAATGCCAACTAAAAAACACATCGTTCAATAAACTGATCATTCATTCATTCAGCAGGACTTGATCCTTAAGCTTGAGTTCGCGATGATGCTTTTCTCTTTTCTTGTAAACGGGCAATGTGAAAGCCACTACCTGTACGTTGGTACGGGATGATTCCCACAAGGCAGAAGCGAGACCAGAAGGATAATGGTCGAGTTACGGGTGCTTGGGTAGAAATGAGGTGAAGATGCACAGCTAAAAGGACTGAGAATGGACGAACGAATGAGAATACGCAGTACCAAGAGTATCGAAACCAAGAAAATGTGTTTACTCTCCCATGGCCAAAACCCAACATTTGTAGCGTACGTTGGAACTACATGCTTTTGGGTTTCGTCTCCTTTCGCCTTCGTACTTTTTTTTTGGTTTTTTTTTGTTTTTGTTTTTTGTATTCTTTGCTTCGCACAAACGGAAGTATAAAATTACATAGGAAAAAAGCTACAAAGATGTAAAGAACAACAACTATACTTGTTTCGAAAGTAAAAATGCCTGTAATGTACAATATAGGAAAGTAGACATTAATCTAAGATATTCTAAATATTTCTTGTCGACTTTCTACAAATAGATGGTATTTGTTTGAAAATGCACTTAGAAGTTCTTATCTCACACACCAATGCTGTTAAACTGAGCAGAAGATTCACGATGCCCCTTGTTTAGAATTGATTGGAAAATTTGGTCTAACTATTCATAAAATGTTTATTTTATAGTATCTGGGTTCTTGCGCTCACAGTATTAATCATCTGAGGTTGTCGTTGATTAGAGTGGAGGATCTGTAATTATTTAAATATTATTGCAAAAGTGGTTTTGTGTTTTGAGTTAAAACTTTCAACGAAAGCAAAATATACCTGAAATTAATTTCGTTAATTTATATATCTGGAATTGATGCAATGATCATACATTCTAGGAATGGTTCAATACGCATCTACGTGAAAGCTGTCCTCATTCTGTCGAGATACAAAAACGTAAAAGAGTGACAGAGGAGTCTGTGGCGTTCGTGAATGAAAATTACCACCGGACCGCACGTGTGTGGTTGTGCTCGAAAGTTGTCTTTCCCGTACCATTCATGTACTGGGAATTCATTTATGAATGAATTCATTCCATCTCACTTTCATCGTACCATCGCATCTTACACACGCGCAAACTCAACACAGGCAGCGGTAATAGTCATACGAGCGTAGTGAAATGAGAAGAAGAGGCATATCGAAGAGTTACGAAAAAGAGAAGCAGCAATGAGTCTTGTCAGAAACTTGTTCAACCAGACGAGATGTATGGGGGATTGTGTGGATGAAAGACAACATACGCACATCAGAAGTTTATACAGTATCGAGCCCATGCCATTACAAACAAGTGCTATCGTTTGATGCTAAAGTCAATATTCAATGCTAATATTCAATTAAGGGAAAAATTTTTAAGATTTAGTAAATTCGTTAAAGTTACCACAACGTATTCTTGACTAATAAAGCAACATAAATAAATATAAATGAGATATAAAATATCTAAATATTTTAACTCATTCCACGTCCAAACATCATCCACACTGGGTCCAAAAGCTACTGTGGCAACACTGTGTCTGGCGAGGTTCAGGTAATGCGGCGAAATGTGTGAATCCGGTTCACAGTGCAGCTGTGTGCAGCTGAACCCACGATGGAAGTTATTTTCGGAGATGTTACGCAATTTTCATGTTTTATCGCATATTCCATCGTGTACAATATTTTAGCAGAAACGCACTGTTTCTGGTAGTAGTGTACGGAGCAGATTCGAAACGACGAAGAAGGTACGGGAGTCAGAACGGAAAGAAATCAGAGGTTATATTACACGTGCATCAGTCAGCTTAGGGTACAAACCAAATGTCGTACCGGAGGCCAAGTACAGCTATAACCTGAAGAACTATTTTTATACCATATTTTTAGCATTTCTCGTAAGCAGCGTCAAGAACACATGGCAGTACGTATAGAAGCAACATTCTGCATTTACGCGTAAGTACGCACGAAATTTGTTACACACTCCACGAATACGGAGACTTTGGTGGACAGTAAATGATGCGTTATACAGAACATATGCACCTTCGGAAGTCGGTATGAATGAATTGCTCAGAGTAGTACCACGGAGTACGACCACATTAATCTTTTCAGTTCTTGCTCCATTTTTATCATACGGAAGTGTGACCTTCGGATTTTATGTTTTCATGAGTAAGCTTAATGCTTCGCCTGATCTTTGCAGGCAGAGGCCCTAACACACATACGCTCAGACTGGAGTCAGGTGACAGTGGAAACCAATTTCCGGAGATTGTGGCAAAGGTTAATTGCTGAGAATAATTTCATTCTGAGAAAAGATACCGGTTCAAATTTGACAGGTTTCATAACTAACACATCCAAAGAAAGTAGTATGTTTCTTATGTAGAAGTGTATAGATGGATACTGTTAATTATAGAAGTATTATTTGATTTGAAGTTGTTAGGTATAAACTCACTATTTTTCCTTATTTATTTATTTATTATTTCCGGTTATTTATTCCGATAATTTGATGTTTTTAAGATTACTTTCCGTAGCCAAGAACTCATTCTCAAAACCCAGCATCACTAGGAAGTACATGTGTGAAAAGCTACAAAAACCTTTACATCGAACGATATTCGCCTTCAAGCTGACACGTCGAGTTTAACACTACCCCCAGAAGATTCCAATCGAAGGAAAAGGACAACGGTATCGCACACTTCGAATGTATTGGATAGTTTACTTTTGAACAGGGCGGTTATTCTCTGTGCGATGCGAATTCTGAAGGGTTTATTAGTGTCTGTATACAGGTACTGGCAGAGAAGAAGAGAAAAACTACGCGTGGGTGGAAAAACAGGAACGAACTCGTGACAGATGCACCTGAAAGGTGGAGCCAAACACTGAAACAAACCCCATCATGTACCAATAAGCGACGAAGATTATCTCGCCCCCTCTTCCTTAACATTTGTTTCTGTAATTACTTTGCCATTGATCTCTTTGAAGACCATTTTCAATAAATGTAGCATAACCGCGATGAGCGAATGAGAATGCCGTATTTTTGTTTTTATTGTTAAGTCTGTGTGTAGCAGTGCAGATCTGTGCAAACATGTGAAATACATGCCGGTCAATCGGAGATAGTGTTGAGTTCAGTACATCAATAGCAAATGACTAAGAAAACGACTGCACAGGAAGAATCGTACATCAAAGAGGGTTTTGGAAAATCATCACTCGCATCAGCGAGGCAGGAAATCAATGAACAACACATTGTCCAATGGGTGGTACAATACAATTGACTAAACAACAAAATATTGACCGGATTTGTAGATCAAGAAAGTGTACATATATGTAGGCAGACTACCCTTCGCAGCGTCAGTCATCTGGAAAGTAAATCCACAAGTTCAAATGAAAATCTTCTTGAAGGTACCACCCATATTGACGGAATGTTTGGCAACGGCGATGAGAAGATAAGTTAAAAGGTCGGTAACTGTGTTCATGAAACATGATCATTTCTCGGTTCGTTCGTCAAATATTCCACACTAGCGTGAAACCATCGGTTCGGTTTCGTTTTAGTGGTGCGTTCGCGATTCGATTGTTATTTATTTTATCACCTCATTACATAGGGAATGGAGTCGTCTGCTCCACTGTGTACTGTGCGCGGCAAAAGTCGGAGCACATTTTCTTTGATCTTCGTTGGCGCGCCTTAAATTCTGGGACATAGAACATTTCTGTCAGAGCATACCTTTGCACGTGTGTAAGCGGAAACAGTGTGACCGGTTGGGTGTTTCGCTACACAACCCAGCAGGAAGTCTACACCCGGTAAGTCTCTAACGACGATGACGATGAAGACAACAAGGTGCCGAATTTTACGGCGCTTAATTGAGTGGTAAATGGAGACGATAATAACAGTAACAGTAAGCGATAAATTTACTTCATCAACACCGGTCGGTGCCAGAGTGTGGAAAACCAAAGCGCGTTCATTATCGCAAGCGTTTGGATTAGGTTAAGTGTTTGGTTATTTGCTTCACAGCGGGTATACCGTCCATAGATTAAACAAATAGAGCGTCAAACATGACATATGCTGAAGAACACTGCTGCAACAGCAAAAGTTAAATTTTAACACATTCTTACCTGAAAAGAAATCAGAAAAGAAAAGAAAAATATTAATATAAGAGCAATTTTCAAACAATTGGTAATAAATCGATTAGGGGGAAAATGTTGGGCTACTGTTAGATGCCAAAACTGGTTTTTAATTATATACCAATGCTTGCCCAATTTGCTCGTGAGTATAAAAATGCATTATACAAAATAGTTAATATCGATCGATTCAGTATTTAGTGCTGTAGGCGAAGAAATGGTGACCTATTTATACCAAGTTCTCCGCATCATTTCCGAGTAACATTACGTACTGTCGCAAATAGGAAACACCTTTCATCCTCAGGGGATGCGAAAATCCAAACCGGACACGATTAATTATGAGCTGTGTTCTAGATTTTCGAGGCCCATGGTTGCGTCTCCCCCTCAATGTCGTAACAGGAGGAGGTTGTTTGAACTGCCATTCGGTCATCCATTCTAAATTGCACTAATAACTTACATTCGTAACAAACCGCAAAAGTGTTGGGAAAAGAAGCCTGGAGAGATATCGCCCGAGGTTGAAACGGATGAGAAAGTTCTTCGCGGAACACATTCAGACAGGTTGTCATGGCGAGTTTGTAGAGCAACGTGGCTGTAAGGAAGCAAATACTCATATTCTTTCCGATTCTGGTACAGCCGTTCCTCGGTGCTGCATCGCTCAATGGTCGGTGCCCTGGCGCATGAGGTTAATGGAAAGTGTCGCTAAATTTAGGCCTCCTTGAAACACACCGTTAAACCCTGATACGCGAAGTAACGTGCCTGTAGCTACTCTGGCTTGCTTTGTAATTCCGTACTCATGCCAATCTCACGCACACTACAGACCTCACACCGGAGAAGGAAACCGGACATTCCTCTTCCGCGTTTTAATTAAACGTATCTCCGCTGCAGCCACCATGACTGCCGTCTGCCGACTAGCAAGCCGATACATTTGATCCAGTGACCGTAATAGCGGGAAAGACTGGTTAAATTTAATTAAAAATTTTCATCACCATCACATGTGCAGGATCGCGCAAGTACACGCACAACAACCATGCCACACGGCATTTTATGTGCTCTCAGCGTGAAATGCAGCAGATTTTTTGGAGGCTGGCGCAGGTATGCTGAATCAATAAGCGATGGTAAACGAAGGGTTATACTAATTCGATGACATGGTTTTGATCTTTTTAAGGAATTCACCGTACTCATCGAAAACTATTTTTATTCATTAGTGGTCGCTACATGTTATGACATTTGGTGCATAATATTGGGACCAAGCTTTCAATCCAAACTATTCAAGCTAGCTGTGATTGAATTAAAATACGGAATCAACATTAAGAATAAGTTTCTTGAGTATTGAGTATTATATCAAAGTTGTCGGTTTTGTTTGTTTGATAACTGAACTAGAAGATTGCTTCAAGCATTCTAGTTGTTTGCTACCCTACTGTTTTTGTGGATCGATGTTCCCTTGGCAAACGGCAATATAATTGAACTCATCTCTTTATTCGTCAGGTTGTCGTCTGAGGAATTGAGCAAGTTGGCTAATTAAAAATTGAAACCAGGTAATGAGCATGTTTTGCCGCATGTTCTGCTCGGTTTTGAAGCGTATCGTTATTTTTCTAATTTCAATCACTGGCGCTAGGATTGGGGATGGATAAGACAGCAGAGACAGGGCTACGTGAACAAGCGGAAGCTGACGGTACTGTTTCCGGATTTATTCTTCTAATTACCTTTTTATTTTACAACCGCTTGTCTTAAGACATATAAAGCGTTTGATTTTGATGTTTCGCTTTAACCGGAAGTGTTGTGAACAGGGTTTGTCTAAGAAAACTAATGCAACTAGACATATAGACACACTTCCTTCAGCAGGCCGTTTAATGAGATAATGGAAGAATGGAAGAGATTTCGAAAGTATTTTCTAAACTATCATGCTTTTGTCGGTTGATTTTTATTATTTATAGAGAGGGAAATGTGTTATCGGGTTAATTAAACAGATGATTCGACACACACAGTCTTCTCAATCGAGTGGTAATGATACTGGTGCAATTGATATAGCTTACTCAATGATCTTGGTATGCTTAAACTGTATGAAGAATACGTAATCTCATTGCTTTTTTTTTATTTATGTCATGTTTTTCATACGCATATATACCAAGGAACACATTTTATTCGAACTATAACAACTAACTTCAAAATACTCATAAATATGAACAAAAATTGAATAAAACAGAACCATATGAAAAAAATAAGTTGGCAGAGAATTGTAGGAATTGTAGTGCGACTAGAGATGCTACAAAGACATATAGAAACGTATGTCCCAGAAGTTGGCATGAGCTAAAGAACCTAAAGAAATCTCGGCCGTGGGAACGAAGCTGTCACGTCTCCCTTTACTAATACCTTTCCCGTTGCCTGTTCAGGCAATCATGATCTGCGAGGCCGCTGTGTTGATGGTATACAGTGATCGTGGTCATGATCATCAACAGGGGCATGCTCATTATAACTGCTAGCATTAGTCGCTGTAAAACGCAAACTACGATGAAATTTTGGCGACATCTAACCATTTTCTTCGCCTATTGATTCGTTCTAAACTTGTACCGCAAGAAATTATTTTTTTTTCCAGAAATTATTTTCAATAATTTTATTATATTAAGTAAAAACTAAACTTAAAACAAAAAATAATATCTTATCGAAACCAATATTTGCTTTGGAAACAATAGTTTCTGGGCTGTAAGACGCTTATTTGCCTTTTCAGTTTGATGTTATTATTTCTTGAATACATGTTTCCTAAAAAAACATAGAATTGCACAAGATTTTGCTCTACAGCGACAGGATTTTGCTCTTTACACCTTCAATTTTGTTCAACAAAGTAATTTGATTGGCGTAGTCTCATTCGCAAATTTAATACGAGAAACAGACACAATGCTAAAAACTGACATCGTTTCGCTGTGTCCGGCTGAGTTTTATATACGATGGGTTTAAATTTCGATTCATTCAAGGTATTGAAGGAATCTCTGTGATGAGAGATAGAAAAGGCTAATCCAATAATAAGACAAAAGCCATGAATGCATGGGAAAAACGGAGCTGAGAAAACGGACAAATTAACGATACCAGTCCGAAATCATTCGGAAGTAAGCCATAAATATTATGATAATCGAATCAATTCCCGATAAAAATTGCTCAAACAATTTAACCAAGATTGACGATACAGATGCGGAAATTTTCGTTCATTTCTACTTCAATGCTTACTTATGAAACCAACGAAAAGAAACAAGAATATATAATTGATAAACCAAATTAGTTGCAAGCCAATGCAGTAACTGCAGTAACAATAGATTGTTTTAAACATTTTATCCGATTATTGCGTTTCAATGCTTTGGATATTTAAAGTTATGACATATACGTTAGAACGAGGACTAAAATATATTAAATTGCTTAAAAAAAACTCCTTTTTTGTTTGTCCATGTCCAAGCGCCTGTTTTCCATATATTAACAATACAAATACAATTAAATTCAACATTTCTACAAAACATATCATGTTATGGATGAAACAACAAAAAGTTGAAAATTTCATTGCATTTCATTTCATTTTGCTACAGTCGTTTTGCTCCAGTCGTTTATAATGACAAAAGGTGGTACAAAAGTTTCGAACAGATCCAACCATATCCTGCAGTTTCTCGGTTTAAATTCATCGTTCCAAATTTGCACGGTAGTTTGACGGATGTAGTCTTAGGTTATGAGCTTTCTATAGTATACCATATAGGTATAATAGACTCCTATAGAAATGATATGATTTTTTGATTACTTCTTCACTTTGACAACAAATTCCTCTGATTTAATGTAACCACAAGAACTTTTTTAGCATTCTAGGTGGTGGGTGGAGGCAAGTGGTGGCCAAGCTATTGGTCAATTGGGTAATTTGAGGAAGAAATGAAAAGAAATTTTCTCCCAATCCAGGTGAATTGTGTGCTAGATTAAGTTTAAGTCCATAATTTTGAGCAATACATTGTAGCCGTTCTTGTTTAAAAGAAAAGGAATCAAAATATTGATGAAATATATTTCATCATGTTCAGTTACATTAATTTATTATTCATTTAATAATATAACGAGAAACAATTTTTCAGATTCATTGATCACGTTTCTAGACCACTATCCTAATATTATCAAACAAAAAGACGCAGAGATAGGCATCATGCATTTTTTTTTCATATAACATGATGACTGAGGTCGGAGGGTTTGCCTTTCCTCCCAAACCGTTGCTAGGATTGAACCACTTGTTTGCTTGTTCTACGCTAAACTCTGGAATATCATACTCAACTGTGCTAGAGTACCCGAGCACGGAGCACGTAGATGGACTGCAAGGGGTTTTAGCATCCATCACGGTGATAGGCAGCAAGGATGGAATGAATGGTAGCGGAACGACGTATAAAGCATCATGAGAAGTTGACAAGTTATGCGCCGCCGTTACAATTGCCACGAGAGAAAAAAAAATAGCTAGTGATGGGACTGCGCTGCGTAACATCGTCGGCATCAGTAGTGGAAGACTGGTCATATTCAGATTACTAATTTCCGGTGCTACTACGTCGGTGCATCATGCGCAACATCGTCACCGTCATAAACATCATCATAAACCTCACGGTTGTCATCATGTTCGTATCGAAGGATACAAAACACCACTACACTTGATCTACTTTCTACTTCACTTACATAATTGTTGTGTGGTTTTGTGACTGCTTTAGGTAGAAGATTTTGCTGTATTAAAAATAACAATCAGCATAGTAGAAGAGTAAGCTACATTCGAGAGCTCGAATGAACTTTTAAGCATTCAAAAATTCTCAAACGGTGTTGTTCGGTTCCTTCGTATACAAAACGAATCATTCAGCTAATGAATTGGTAAAATATAAAAGAGCGCTTGAAATTACAGACAAAGCCATAAAGTTGTAGTAGTGTAGTGTATGATGGCAAAAAAATTGAAGCGATACCTAGGTTTCCCACATATCCCTGTTTTATAATCACTGTGTCTCAATATTCAATCATTACAGATATATTTTTAAAATACGTAATTTTTTGACCGTGTTATGAAATTGCATTCCTATTTAAAAGTCTCAGTTATTGTCTCTCTAGGCTAGGCATTGCGCATCTGGTTCAGGTCCTATATTTATATTTTTTTTATCTCAACAAACTGAAGGAAAACTCACTGTTCCTATCGAGGAAAGGTAAATAAACAAATGAATATAATTATCTTCCAACTGCAGGCACATCTGCTATCTGTTTTATTTTTACTCTTTCTTTTGGGATGCACACGAGTTATTGCAAGAGGACTAGCTGCTTAACCCCGAGTTCAAAACACACACGCTTAAAGCATCTTTTTCTAAGCTGTCTAATTTTCTATGACGACCGTACCGGCACATTTCATCTCTATTCGCGCCATCATGTCTATTGTGTTCGTATGATATGCTGATCGGATACTACTGGCAGATTGAGACGTAACTCCAGGGAACGTTAACAGGCTAAACATGCTGGGAATATTAACAAAGCCAAACTGCGAGATAGAAAGTAACCAATCAGGTTAGGTTAGTCCTCTAAAAGTCCGTGGAGCTAGTGAATTTGGAAAAATTTATATTTTGTTTACGCAACAGCAGCAGACCGGCTGGTGTTAGTTCTGTCTGAATGCGCCAGACAGCTTGGTGTAGTGTTTAAAATGCACTTCCTTACTATCACACCAAAACGGACGTGATTTACAGGCAATATTTATTTGATTACAATTGATTGACCAGCTCGGGAATACATTCTACACGCTTGCCACAACGCTCATTCTCAAAAGGACACTAATGTCATAAATGACTTTTGCATTAGAAGAATAAACCTTCTAACCTGACCTAACTTCTACATCATGCAGACGATGTACAACGATGAAGCGAAAGGCACGAGGATGGCCAAGAGGAACCATTTCGAATTTATGTTCGATCCGGCACTTGGAGTCTAATTGGCAGAACGATCTTCTCGTTCATTAGCGATTATGCGGCCGCCTCCGCGTTTCGACAGTTACGCAAAGATCTACTAGAGTGTGCGCAAGAGCGAGAAATGTAAAGACCAAGGTACAAGAAGTTGAAGTTCATATTTGGCTTTGTTTCGTTGGAATATGAGCCATCCGTTGGGTTTATTTGTCGTCCTATCTTGCTCGCGCTCGTGGGCACTGTCGTGGATGATTACTCTTTGGATTCTGGCGCACTCCGTTTACCACTCGACTTGAAAGCTTACTTGCAGCTTCTTTCGCATGGTAGAGTGCTCGTTCTGGAGCTCTCATCTTTGGTCAAATTAATGAAAATTGAAAATAATAAAAACATAATGACTTATCTCCGGTTCAACCCCTGCGGTTTGGTCTGGTTTGGGGCATGTTTGCGTACATTTTTCTCCGGGGGCACTGTTCACGGGGCTTTTGCCGTTTTGTAATTTTTTGTACTTTTCTCCTTGTGCGTTTTGTGAGTGTGTGTTTGTTTCGCCTGCCCCTGCCCTAAAGGCCTTCGACTTCCGTTTTAGGTTTCTCTCACTTCAATTGACCAAGCGTACCATTGCGTTCTCACACGCGCAAATGCCCTTTTACACAATTCTTTGTGGCTTCTGCTTCGCATCTTAGTTTGACTGCTTAGCGCGCGCAGCCGCGATCAGTAAGCGGTTAAGTGCGCGTGCGTTCATTTCGCTTGGAAAAGAAAAGTACCTTTAATCGCTTCTGTTTTTCGGTGGTTTGAAAAGCCAAAATTGAACATCAAGAAAACACTGGGCATAGATTGTTAAGAATATCTAAGTGGAGCTCCTATTAATGATGAGTTTGAAAAACTGCATATCCCACTGTGGGGAGTGAGAATTGTTGGGTTATTTGATTTGGATAAATACAAAAACGAAGGTCGTACGTTTTAGACGATTTTCAACTTTTTCGTGGAAAATGCTACTTAATCCGAAACTGGTTCGGCTACGACAATCATAACATTTTAAAGAGGTAAAACATTTACGTTCAAGTAAAAACGCAATTGGTTGCGATTGATTGAGATTTCCTATATCTTCAATTGCACCATAGTACTGTTTTGCACTCAACACGAACTAGCTCTTTGCTGATACTTTCCAAACATGGTAGATAAAGCGCTTAAGATCGTCTCCTGCAATCTTGTGTGGTGCATTGCTAATCAAGTAAACTGCATGAAATGTATTTTGTGCATGCATTTGCATGTTCATTGCAATGCTTGTCACTTTGTCGAACCATCACGTCTTCCACGTCCTTCTTCAGGACATTATCATTAAACGCACCCTTCTTTTTGTTCAACTTTGGTGACTTTTTTACCCTTTTCGACAAACACACCGATTGACGTGTGGTCTGGTTCATCCAACTACTTAATACGATCGGTCTGTATTCCGAATATCAATTGGCAACATAAAATTGCTTCATCACACATGCATCACACGACGTGTCGCGTGCCCTTTGAAATGGCTAATGGGATTCTGTCTGAGAAGCTAGAGTGAATATGTATGCCAATTCGACCAGTTATACTTATAATACGGAGCTTAATATGGTTGTGATCTTCAATGCAATTGAAATCGACAGTAACAACAATTTAAATCACACCAGAATGTGTTTTCAATGCCAACTACATGGTTGTGATGGATTTCTGTGTGCATGATCAACGCAGACATGATCAACACAGACACGACAAATACTGACAGTATCAACGAAAAATTGCATGCCACAAAAACGTTAACTGTTTCTTCATGCGTACGAAACTTTGCTTACAACTAAAATAATCACATGAAACTAAACACAAAAAAATGCCTTACCTATGCAGTTACCGTCATTTATTTTCCATTATGACAGCTAGGTAGCTTTATTGTCACCTATGCATTCATTCAATGTATTTTTTATGTTTATTTTATGTAGTATATTTGAAATTAAACCACGGAAAATTTTGTACATTTCTAACTTATTTGAATTCCCCATAAGCTTATATCACTCGTTCCAAAAGAATTAAAATCTTTCAATATTATCATGTGTAGAAAAGCAGACAAAAAAAACGAAATCTTGTATCGCTGAATATCATCCCCAGCATAAAGTCTGCATTAAGAATCGTGGCATTCGTATTTGGAGAGCCAATAAAATCCGGTAGCATAATTCTGTCGAATCATTCCCCTTCCATTCCTCTGAATGCCGGACACAATGATGCTGAGAAGTCGATTCAACTCTTCGACCTTTTATTGGATCCGTTCATGGTCACTGAGGATCGTCTATGTTTCGACGCCGCAATAAAAGCAAACCCGCCCCTTTTCTCATACGTTTCAATCGATTGGCCTTTTAATAGGAGCGGGCGCTATCGGTCATGCCAGATCAGCTTTTTATAGCCTTGCAATCCTTCAACTTGATTTATATCTCGGAAAGCTGAACTAGTGTGGATTACCATGTTTTAATCTTCCGCACGATCAACGTAAGAAATCGGTTAGCGATAGGAGCTCGCTACCGAATTACGGAGCCATACAATTCTCATCAAAAGCATTAATTACTATTGAAAGCTAGCCATTATGACAAAGTTGCGTTCAAGGAACCGAGGTTTCATGCAGAAGATAAAATGATTTTTTTTTACTATTTGAATGGTTTGCTAGCATATACACGGTTTTAACAAAACGAATATAGTTTTTGTATTTTTTGGAATATTTAATTTCGTTATAGTACCGAATAAATCATATTTTAAGTTGCAGTTTTGTTCCTGTCGTAGAGTAATGTATCCTGTTTTCAAACAACTGTAGGCAACATATTTTTAAGAACGTTGATCTTGCTTTATGCAGCATGGCTTACAGTGTATAATTCCATACTCTTAGGCTCCTTGATAACGAGTGTAAAGCCAAAAATCAACAACATATGCATTGAAGTTTTATCCATCATAATTTCGAACCTGTGTAACACTTTCCACCTCCCCATGTGCCTCTATAGCGAACCATTAAGAAAGGAAACAGTGGCCACAAAATCAACTAGTAACGTCTAGCCATCCGATTTTCGCACGATGGTGCTGGTTAACTGTTGAAAATGAGACCCATCTATCCATCCATCCATTTACCGATCAATCCAGCTATCCATTCATCATCGCATCATTCGGGAGGGAGTATTTGAAACGTGAACAGGCAAAGCACCGCCAGAAGACGGGAAGGATATGAAAGCTATCTTTTCTATGGTGTGTTTTTTTTAATAGTGTGCCACTGAAGTGCTACT
Organism: Anopheles culicifacies; assembly: GCA_000473375.1. Classification (NCBI taxonomy): domain Eukaryota; kingdom Metazoa; phylum Arthropoda; class Insecta; order Diptera; family Culicidae; genus Anopheles; species Anopheles culicifacies. The sequence goes on from AXCM01000127.1 coordinate 59,220, forward strand.
GTGTGATCCACAGCTGCCCCAGAAAAGCTGGATCCTCTGGGTCGCGTGGCCGTAAGTAACGTAGCTTGACGTTAGCTTGCTAAGTTAGTGGAGAATGAATGACTATCGGTCATCCATCCATGGCCACAGACAAACCGAGGAAACGTGAATTCTCCAGGTGTAGAGTATTTCCCGATCGAATATTATAAAGTACTTCCATCACTTCCTCACTGCGCGTGTGATTCCTCCGAACTTTGCGAACCCAAACGAAGCCTCTTGGCGTTCACTCTAAAAAGCATCATAAATACAGGGATGACGATGCCGCCCCGTTCGGAGGTAATTATTTTTGTAATATAATTTAAGATTTGCCTTCTACCGTCTCCATGGGTCCGAGCATCGTCTATGGTGGTATGATGCCGTCTTTTCCGAAGGGCTTTTCAATGGGACTCTTCTTTCTCTGGCGTTCTTTTACCGCCATTGTTCAGTCTTCTTCCGTCTATCTGCTGGTCGTTGTTTTACGTATGCCTGCGATAGTGCTCTTTCACTCATTCCAGCGAAGCTTATCCCGCGACACTACTTCTTTGCGAGCGGCAATCAAAGGTTCGATGTAACACCGGTAGCCTGGTAAAACATTTCCGGCCCAATACATCAGGGAATGCTCATCCGTGCTAGAGCCGGCAAAAACTATTACATGTCTAATCCATTTACACATTTGCAAGGGAATTTGCTGACAGATAGCATAGCATAGCACATTATTTACGCCCATCGTTGCCGATAATTGAATGCTGTGAAAATGAGTAACACAAAGCCACTCCTCCTGATAACGCATTCTCACCGATTTTGTAATGTAGCCTTGTACGGAAAACCTATTTCGAGAAGTGTGAAATATGATCACTAAACTAAAACTTGTTGAAGATTTCTTCGAAAACCTCTAAGCGCATTTTGTTTGGGCGTTTGCGATGCAAAACATTGAGTAACTTTTCAGCTAAATAGCGTCAATGATTTCCATTCCAAATTACCATATAAAGACAACATCAAATTAAATGCTCTGGTTTATGATTGAGTGTAAACATATTTTACGCACACACATACACAAGAAACTACATTTCCGATCCTATTTTACGGTTTTCGAAAAAGGTGAAATTAAACGCGTAAGACACGTGCGGTACCCTATCGTTACCATGCGGGATGCATCGAAACGTGTAGAGCGTCGCTCGGTCTTGGGATTCGATGTGGGTGAGTGAGAAATAATCCTCCGTCTTACTCATGTTGAAAACTGAGGGGAAGTGTATGTGCAACGGTACGACGGAACGTGAAACTTCAAAACAAACAAATCAGTGCTCGGAAATCAAATAAAACATTAATTATTTTATCACACCCCGCGTTTGTTGGAAGTGTAGCGAACTTAGGATACGGTCAAGGTGCGTCTGGCAAAGTGTAGGGAGAAAGGGAGAATGTGTGAGATATGACAACCCGTGGCCACAACCAGCCAGTAAACCAGGTGGGGTTCCCTTTGCACGGTGCGCACAGGCGCCAATGTTTTATTTCAAACAAGTGCATTATTTAAACCGCTTGCCTGCATGAACCCTCGTGTACTGGCGGGTTGCAGCATGGCGGTTAGAATACTCCTCACCTCACCAATAATGCACTCATCCGGTGTGCGCAACCGTGTTACGGCCATAACGCAGGATGATGGTCTTGGGATGGTTGGTTCGTAAACATTCACAACTGTCAAAATATCGACAGCAGTCTCGGTAGCTAGTAGCGCATCGACTCAGCAGTCGGATCGGTGTGCGGGGGTGCCAATGGTAGCGCCATCTATCTTCTGGTTCTCCTGTTGTGTACACACCACCGCTGGGCTTCTTCCGGCCATTTACCACAAGAGACGAGAGAGGCGGCTAGCTGTCTGCAAGTGCATTTGCTGCTGCACAGCCTCACGCCGTCGTTCGAGCTGCACGGGAAGCGCGCCTGTTATGTTCTGTCGGTCTTTCTCGTATTGTCTGTGCATTAGAGAGCAGTGCATCAAAGATGCAGAACAGCAACCGGACTGTACTTCGTGTGATGGTCCTATTGTTGAACCACCGGAGCACATCACGTTAAAAGTGATAGAAAGAAAACAATATTAGTAATTAATTGAGTTTTAACTGGCAAAGAGGCTTCGGGACGTAGCGGACCACCAAAGTGTGACCATTCTGGATCCGTTTTGCGCTTGGCAAGAAGAAAAAAAAACTCTACACTTCTAGTGTTCTGGTACAGGCACATTTGAGTATCTATTTAAACTAATTAGTGATGCCATCAGTCGATCGCTAATTAAGTTAGGTGAAAGCAACACTAAAAGGTGCACGAGAAAAAGAATGTAACTACTCCACCGAGCGCTGCTACATTCGTTCGCTTCATTTTCCAGCATCCCATGCTTAGAACCGATCAAACATGGTCACCAATTATATTCTCAACCGTTACATGCATCGCACTGGCCCTTGGTCAACCGAGAAATAATTTCTTTTCTAGCCATCGCTCTCGTACGATGCGGTGCGCACAATTTAATTACATCCAATATTAATAGAAAATAGAAGGTTCATTGTTTAGTTATTTGTAAACAGTTTTGCGGACAACCAATGCGTTTTTGGCTTTTACTGAAAACTCAATTATTATTACCATTACCTGCCAGATAATTAAAGGGAAGATAGAATCTCTTTGAGCATAGAGAACCCGTTTGAACGTACAATAATGTACACAAGGTTGACCGAGGGGGATACCTGCTTAACAAACCAATTACCAGGTGATAATTTATTATTTCGATGAACAATTTTAAAGTAGAACAATTCTCTCTCTAAGGAGATAGTATAAAGAAACAGAACAATAAGACACATAGATATGGAAGAAAAGTACGGCTGGCACGAATTGCGGTACAGTTAATTTCATCGTGTTTGCCTCTGCAATGGCACTAAAGCTGTTAAGCTAGAGAAAATAATAAAATTCAAAATTGAATTACGATTGCTCCGGGGCAAGTGTAATTAAAAGATTTGCGAGCGTATCTCAATCGTCACCATCATAATGTCGACTTCAATAGCATCAAGGCGTTGTTGGTTGGTTCTAGAGACAGAGGTTCCATCCCAGCTAGACTGACGACGACCGTCGGCACCGCAGCACAATACCAAGAGGTAAAATGTCAATATTTAATTGGCTGGCTCATTACAATTTTCTTCTAAACCGCACACATACACACCCGGGTCATTAGGAAGGTAGAGAAGCGTTCTTCAAGAAAGATATTTGCAGAAAAATCGGTGAAAATCTTTTTCTTTGATGTAGTAATCGGTCTTGTAGCGCTCTTAGCGCATTTTATAAATTAAACATGCAATATCGAAACCACAAAACGTGTACGATTGTTTGCTAAGCACTGAGCTGGTCGGTCAGAGAGGATGGAATGGTGTATCGATTAAAGGTGAATACTTTACACCAACGCTGCAATATCAGAGAAAACTATCAGCAATCGATGGTGCTAAATCGAAAAGAACCACTGAAAAGAGCAGATGCTTGAATATAAGGAATGGCCGCGCGCAAGACCGACCAATTTCACAGTTTCATTTCGTTTTGCATGACAAATTGTGTATGTATGCAATAGCCGAACGGACTCGGTACGTTTGGTGGCGTTGAAAATTTCAAATGACCGGATGTGTGCTTCGTCGCATATCGCAACCACAGCACCGCTCCACCACAGACGCATCCCATCGCACAATGCACAGACCCTTGGATACTTGTGCCACCCATGATTATGTGTCCCCATGCGATGTCATGTAGGCACGTAGCAACCGACATTTCTTCATAGCAAGTCGGAATATGACACCAATCGTTAGGGTCCGAAAATCATCACCCGAAAAGCGTCCTCCGATGCGTAAGCCACAACGTATAGCACGTGTGGTTGTAAACAATGCACGCATCCATTTGGAAATGTTGGTACCCTTCCATAGTGTAAGGCAAGATTTCATCGTTTAATTAATCTTGATATTTAACTAAATTAGTCATCAAGAGATGGATTTTCAAACAAATGCTACTCAAATTGGTGCAGTAGCCCGTGAAACAGTAATGGGATTAAAATATAGTCTTCTGATAAGATTCAGCATCTTAACAGTGAATAGCACGGTACAGACTAAAACAAAACTTAATAAAAAATGAAACATTTTAAAATCTCATAGAAATATTTTTCAATCCAAGCACCAAAGTCGCTGCGTCAAAACGCATACTATACAAATATAATACGAGGTATGTAAGTCTCTCAGATACTTGAAAAAAACATGTTTATAACCTTACTGGATTAGCTGAACAAAAACACTGATGTATCGTACATTTCCCTTGTAGTATTTTCGAAGGAAAATGTTCCCAATACAAAAGTCTGCTATTTGCATACCTGCTAAGCTATTCTGGCAAACGGTAGACAAGTTGATTAAAAATAAATTGTCTATACTTGATATCATCATCAACTCTATCAATGACGTGTGATCAGTGAGATCACGAGATGTGCACCAGCAATGGATTGCTGTTCGACGTTAACCGGCTTTTAGTACTCCACAAATACCTTCCTTCTCCAGAATCTGACCGTCGGCAATAACACGAAGTTTCATGATCCATACATTTGCGAGCTTGGGCTCTTCATTGCATTTACACTTTACACACTGTTTTTCTATTCATTCATATCTTGTGTGATACAAGATTCACGGTAAGCAAGCGTTACATCCTTCGAAGGATTATCCTCATCCAAGGTAAGAACGTGCAGAAGAACAAAAGAAATTCCCATCGTAAGTGCGAATGCAAGCCACTGACAGCGGTCAGCGATGGAAGTAAAAGTCATAACAATAACAATAAATTAAGCACCAACCGGAATATGAACTGCACCTCCCCTAGGGCTATTGCAATCAAGCGCGCTTGGATGGTGTCGGAGAGCAAAAAGACCGCGAGGCTGACGATGTTTCTTTGTCGCTTCTGGCTTTTCTGACCAGCCCCACGATGAATGCACCGGATGAGGAGCCACGCGAACGTTCAAGCGATCGAGTTCCATGTTGGCATATAGATGCAGAACGGACGTAAAGGGTCTCGTGAGTCTTCACGTAAGAGTAAGTGCAAGTGTAACCATCCATCCCTTCCGCCACGTTCCGTTCGGCGATGTGCTACACTTGTTCTGGGATCAAGTTAAAACGAGCATCTCCACCCGCCGTGGCTTCTCCTGCTTGGTTTATTATTTTAAGCTAAAGCGTTTCTGCGGTGATCTGTCTCACGGTTGATCAAGTTACACGAGCGTACGCACATACATATACTGGCATGCTGCCCATCCTTAGCAGGGAACTGAAAAAAAATGACATATACACACCCTGACAGAGTACGCGTGTGTCTGTGTTGGATAAGCTTGCTTCTGCACACCTGATGTCCGGCCTTTTGCATGCTGCATGGCGATTATGCCCATATGTTGGAGCTTTTTACGTTTTATTTTTATCGGCATGAGAAAACGGTCGCGTGGCTCTCTTGTGCCTTGGGAGAATGATCTTTGCTCGTATATGTGGCTGTTTTTTTTGCTGTAAAGATCCAGTTTGTCCAGTTAACGATACAGTAGAGCTACTCGATGTAGACCTTAGGTTTTCTTTTTTTTTCAACCATACCATTTATCATCGATCGGCTGCGAGGGGCCAGCTTCAACATACGCATCCTGTTCCATCGTCGAAGAAAGAAAGATAGACTTCCGATGGCTAACAACAGCATCCAGTAATTGCATGAAAGGAAGGCGAATTCAACAGGATAAACACGAGCAGGATAGCAAATACAGCAAAAATATAACGCGAAAGCAAGAGAGTAATATTTGCTGGAGCTTAAACCCAAACCGGTTTAACTATCGAAGACAGGTTGGTATCGATCTTTCGTTCATTCCCGCTTGTTGCTCGCGTTCGGTCGACGGCCATCCGACAGGTCCAGTCATTCAAGAGCAGTTCACACAGACTACTTTTCTACTTGGATGCTACTTCCTGGACTAATCGGATTAGTTATGCTGAGCAATCATCGTTTGCAAATGAGCCACGTTACTGGGAGGATGGCTCACTTTCTTGGCTATGTCACTGCTCCTTCCGTCTCGCGGAATACGTGCTCGACGGATTTCTTACAATTCTACGCGAACCGACCGAAAGTCATAAATTACAACACCAAAACGTCCACAGGCACGGCCACGAATGTTATCTAAAAATTTAAAATTTATTGCCATCTTCAAGGCATCGTAAATCTCATCACAATCTGCTTCCCTTGATGTTGTCTGCGTCTTGTGCATGCGTCTTGACTATATTAAAAAATCGACAAAACTTTAGAGAGCATCATTGAACCCATTCGAATGAGCGGCTCCTGACTAATACAAACGCTAGAAGCAAAACAACACCCCAGCCATTCAAGATCCGTGCTGAGGACGGCGCTTTAATGTTCTCTAGGCTCTAAGACTGTAGGCTATGATCGTTAGTAGTCAGAAGTGTTGTCATCGTCAAAGACTCTTCAGACCTGTCATAGATCTCTCATGTCATGCATTCGTACAATGATTGAAAGGTGTGAAGCTGACCCACGATACATTCGTGCACCATCGGACAGTCGGACTGATGGATGGTCAAGGTGATTCATCTATTCCGTTCGGTGTCCTCCAGCTCTCCGGTTTGCTTGATTTATATCGAGCAACGACCCTTATGCCAGCCTGAGACTCAAAGTGCAGGACATAGCTGGACGCATGATAATGTCCTCGCATGGATTGTACCGAACTTTGAGAACGAGCTGCAGGTCCAGAAAATGATAAAAGAGAAACAGGTTTCTTCCAGTTCCTTCATCTCCCTAGTGCGGAATATTTCCGATCGTGCAAAGGGTTCGTGAGTTTCTTATCACAATGTTGGATAATGGAAGATATGTTTTTAGGTGTGGTGAACATTCAACTAAACTTCTAAACTTTAAACTGCTTATGAAGCACTGTTGACTCTGCTAACAAATGTTTAGTAAGGTCTTATTGAATCGGCAATCAATTTCCTCCGTTCTTCAAACCGTTCGTTTGTTTTGTATACGTTACACGGTATCAGGTATATTTGGTACCTTTAGTTGATAGCTATCTCTTCGCAAAGGATAATATAACGCAGAAAGTTTATTGACTTTGCACGTCCCGATACACGTCTGCGCTCCATGCATTGCTTTTGCTTTCGTCCGTTCATTTTAGTCGATACAAACAAATTTCTTCCTTTTACCCAACCCCTTCTAATGAAGATAAAGCCTTCATCGGTCCCATTCATTAAAAGATCTGCCAACGATTTGGAGTTAAAATCGTGCGTGTAGAGTTGCGGGTAAAGAATAACAACGCCATACCAAGGGAGGAACCCTCGCCCAGGCTAACCTGTTTTGAACTTGATACATCGAGTCGATCGCTCGTCTCTTTCACGACGATCGCGTTTCGCTAGATTGGTGCGAATAGTAAGGATCGATTGAAGGCTTTGAAGAACGCAAAATGCGCCTTTTCCACGCGCCTGAGATCGTGGCTGTTTTTTACGTCCTTCCTCTTTCTTGTTCAATCCGTAATCAAAGCTTCGCTGTCAACTTACACTGCAATCAGCAGACAAAGGAAGAAAAGCGGAATGGAAGAATCCAACTATCACGAAACACACCACCATCGACTCATTAAATTTTATGCTAATATTGAAGGTTAGCTCCCTGCTTGCTGCCTTCTCACGAAACCCAACGTGAGTCGATTGGGGAGCTTTTTTTGTAGCGTGCTTTACGGTCCTATTCTTAGCTTTCACGTGGCCCTAAACTTAACTGAAAAAAGGAAAAAAAAACCGTTCCCAACCGATCGGAAGGCTATTTTCAAAAGAACGAGATCTTCACAAATGAACTATTTAAACTGAAATGACAGGTTTTCGCCACAGGTGGTGACGCCACCGAGGACCTGAATATTGTAGCTCTAAAAGACGTCGATAGATCGAAAACGTTTCAACTCTTTCGCTTTGTTACGTATGGTAGATTTCATTCATAAAGTTGAACCGTAACGTTGGAGAGATGGAGACACTATATGTGGGATTTCTCCTTTACTCTACGATTGAATAACTGGATCGCGGGTAAACAAGCCGTATGCAGCACGGGTTAGAGCCACCCTTCATTCATGTTGTTTCTTGTACGATTGTACGTCGAGCCAATGATAAGCTTATAATTTATTCTAATCAATGGGAGGCTGGTAAAACAACGAAAGTAAATTGTCGAGAGGAGAACGAGTTCAGGGTAGGGGAACTGGGAGCACACAACAGTGGAACTATTATAGTCTGAAAACGAGTTGGGACAACTAAGGCATAAACGATGCACGTAATTAAAAATTCACTTTACTCGTGAAAACCAATACAAACAACAGTGATGTGATCCACACAAGAGGCTTTGTAGCTAGTAAGAATAGACCAGTAATGTACATCACTATTATTGTATATACCCCATCTTTTGATAAATTGATGTGGTTATAAATAGTACGTGATAGCACAATTGATTTAAAATGTCATTGAAAATATAAGGTCAAAGCAGGAAAAGGAGGCTTCATATTTCGTGTGTGACAAGTACTTGTAAAATAATTATTGTTTCCACAGTATTTGAACTCTGCTTAACTAATACATACGAAATAAGCACATCTCCCCTGGCACGCTAACATAATATGGTAATATGAATGAAATAATGAAGAAGAGAAAGAAAGGAAAAGCTGGAAGATGTATCATAAATTTTGTGACTCTATTTACATATCTCTTCCGACCATCGCCATGCTGACTGCCGCCAAGCTGTATTGGTGGGTCCTACGGGTTGTGAAGGGTTTACGACCGGACGACGACTCCCCACGTTACTTGCCTGCCAGTCCCCAAAAGCGTATCATTCTGGGTCGACGGTTTAACTCTCCCGGTTCGCTACTGCTCACGGTACTAACATACGTTCGGTAGCTAAAACAGCAGCCGACACTACAAAACGGCATGAAAGCTCCAGCCATGTATATGCATACATTTGGTACGATCGTCTATATCGACGTCTGTGACCATAAAGCTGCAAAAGCCTTCATCGAACACCGTTGGAGGGGGATTACAAGGTGTGCAGCTAAAAGCACATTTAGCGTAAAAGCGGCTCATTGAAAAAGGCAGGCTCCATTCATTCATACGCTAACACACATTCATTCATCTGTTTTCTCATGGCGTTTGCTTCGTCCAAACACTTTACAACAAGTTGAAAAGTTTAGTAACGAAATTTAAAGGCTTCCGTTGCTGACAGTTCTGCTGCCATGAAAAACGTATAGAAATTTAGTTTTCAAAACAAAACTAAAATATGTATTCATGCAATAATTGTTTTGAAGATTTTATCAAATCGATTAATTTAAGTACATTTCATTCTTTAAAGTAAACCTGAACGATTGGTTTACTGTAAAGAATGAAATGTCAATCATAAACACACAAACCAAAACGTGCTTATTCCAACACAGCAACAACAAATACATTTTGACTTTGCTGTGTTTTCATAATCATTAAAAGTTTAAGATAAAATGAGAAGAACAGCGTACAAAATATTGCTAGGGTAGTCACTGTTGCAAAACTTCGATCGGTAGTTTGAAGATTATTTTTTTGATATCCATTGCTGATTGTGCAACCCAATTTTAATTCTTCTATCTTTTGACTAACCGGTTTCATTTCGTTTTATGTGTAGTTTTTATGTCTATTTGCTTAAATATCGAATTAGCATATTGGGGAAAGCTTGGTTTGTTCATATCTGGCGGCAACAAAAGAAAAAAAGAGAAAATTTAATTGAGTCTCATTCAAAAATCATGAATATTTATTCGCGCTTCTTTTGCTTTGATTATGAAAAGATTCTATCGAGTAGTCAGGAAGCAAATGCAAAAGATAGGAATATCAGCAGTCGAAATAAACGGAACAACGAAATAAAAATTTGAGTATTTCTACAACTTTTTTAATTGTCAGGAAATTGTAACCAAATCATATGCTGTCAATTTGTTAATACTTCACACAAGTGTTTTACGTACCTTTTTAGCATAACAGTAGTTAAAACAGCAAACGTTAGGTCGACGCCAATTTAACTACATTATAAAAGTTGTCGCGACGGTTTACATACTGATTTTTTCCCAACTACTTTTATTACCACCTGGAGAAGACATACGACACGTGCAAATCGGGTTCCCTTTGTTCTTAACAAGTAAAACAAAAACATCTTTAGCAATCGTATCCTTGCTTCCGGAAACGACGAAAGTGCGTAATGTTGTCTGTCGCCAAGGGTCATAAAATCGGAACGTACCCTTAAAACGGTTCTATCAGAAGGTACCGGACATAATTCGTCAATGTTTTTATAGTAATGTGTAGAGCATAACAATTGCTTTGCTTTCATAGTGTGGTGGTTTCTCACTGGAAGAGGCTTGCTGCGCTCTTCGTTTCCAAAACATCAGGTAATGGTAAACTACCATTACATTTTAGTAAGCATCAGTAGCGTCTTCTAGCTGTTCGTGGGGAATATGTTTAATTATTTATTATTTCGAACCTCCGTTAAACGAATCTCCGTAAATTTGGGCAAAACAAAATTATTAATTCTGTAGGTCTGAATATACACGAGTTACAACATACAACATTTAGTTTACATTAAAACAATTGATGTTAACAACTTCGCACAACTTTCGTTCATACAAGCATAGAAACATTGTTCATAAATCAATCGTTCACGATACGATACATAAAAAATCATTACAAGTATAAATTAATACATCAATGAGAAATGTTTGTGGTACAATTCATTTTGTGGTAATACAATAAATATAATTATAATCGTACAATTGTAAACAATTGGAATACACATAAAATAATAGAGTTAACTCTAACAGTCATGTTAATACATCATTGTGGTTCTACAACCAAACCATCAGTTGCCGTTTTTTACTTGTGTTGATTTTTTTTAATCCATAGCTGATAGATACATTTTGCCCACAATGATACGAAACTGGAATGGCATATGGTATTGGTATATCGTAAATATTGATTCTATCACCAGATCTCTGAACATATCATAAATAAAGGTATGCTGGATTAACTATAACTTTCATCACACACGATTTCATCAGACGATAACATGTTTGCTGCTTAGCAGTAAGGTTTCAATTCACTAATACTTCTATATCACAAAATATCAAGTTGTTAATTGAATTACGCAAACATAAATATAAGATTGAAAATTCTCAGCTTTCGATCTGTAGCACTCATATTCAGCAAAAACAACAGCTTGACATACACTAACCACCCATTATGAAAGTAGCTACCGAATATTAGTCACTCACTATGAACGTTAGCTCATTAGCATCTTAGCTCGTTTGCGATAAGATTCCCCAAGACTACCGAAGCCTGTTTTTGAATCCGTTCATTCCGAGCTAATTAGCTACAGTAAAAAAAGGCCACCAGGCTTTGCAGGCGCCACATGCCTAGGTTTTCCATGAGATTCAGAAACGAACGGCATGAACCGATTCTGCCGTAGAAAACGGCGGGACATTACCAACGTTCGACAGTTACCACTGACTTCGACCTTCATTGGACCACCCGACAAGTGTTTTTTCACTTTACAACTATACAAGTCATTTTAAAATACAAACAATCACCGTGGTGAATATTGATAAATTTTAATAAAAGTTTACTTTGTATACGTCACTCAGCATTTGTAGCATCGTGCGATCCAGAGTCAAGTCTCATGCGTATACAGCAGCCTAAACATTCTGTGAACAGTAAAATGAAGCGAATCAACAATTAGCGGTAGTCATACTATCCACCGGACGTACTACTATCCACCGGAGAAGCGAAGATCAAACATGTTAGATAACATAAATGATGTCGATCGTTCATCGCGCTGTCCACGAATACTCATTTGCTTGGAGTATTGCGAATCCAAACTATAATTGATATTTCCTTTGCTTCTTGAGAATGATCGAATTCGATTTGAAAATGATACCATACGAGAGAGATAAATTTTTAGCTTCATATCATTTTGATGGTCTTTAATGATTGTTCTTGCTGACAGCTTCATATCAAATCCCCGGATCAATCGATTGATCAGAAATAGAATATTTTAATAATGTTGTCAATAATACTATATTGATTTTTTGCATCTCTTGAAAAGTGGGTTCCAATTTAAGCCATAATATGTTTTTAATTAATCTAGTGGGTATTCAAATCTCTGCGTTGCACATTAGTTGGAAAATAGTTGATATTTATAAATTATTGGGAATATGACACTTGCTTACTTTAACTTACTCCGCGGAGATTAGAATGCCGAAGAAATGAGAAGGTGAATAATTGTAATCAGTATCTTTTGCAAAACCTATTAACAAAAAAGACCTAATTTTTGAAAATTAAAACTAAAAGCAAACCGTACAAAGCATGAAATTGGCCAAAAGTTTAAATAGCATTATGCTGCTCGGCGTCATCAGGCATGGAGCACAGCATACACGTTTGATGCTATTGCTAGCACTGGATATCCAACTGTTTCGCAGTGGACGAAAACAAAACTTGAATGAATGATCCAACCAACTGAACGTCGGAAGAGTTGACGGGAAGGAAGCGTCTGACGATAGGGCAAGATAAAAAATAAAATGAAACCGAAAAAAAGGCAACAAAAAATACGCAAGATACGACATCATCAGATATGTACGCTAGCGAATCGCGACCTGAAATGATTCAACGAAGGTTAAGGCCCATTGAGTAAGGGAAGAAACTGAATGAACGGGGCTCGTGGAGGCCAGCGATAATAAACCTCGAGTAAGTTATCTTGTACTGACGGAAAGATGTAGAAGATGCTGATGGATCTAGCGATTCTTCCCTGTGCATCGGCGTGAAGCTTTGCAACTCACTTAGCCGCTCGAGTACCGAACACTTGGCTGAAGCGCAGAATAGAAACGCATGAATGAATGAAGCTCGTACTGTGGTTGTGTGCAGCATTGCAGTGGCGTTGATGCTGTAGCTGATGTTTCCATTCATAAACATCAATCAACCGTGGCTGCTACCAGCTTGCTTGGAGAATATTCATTTGGAGGATACACTGGTAATAGCATGGTGCTATGAGATAAGAATTACAGCGAGCCGGAAGGTTGACGGTGGCGATAACGGATCAGGATTGGATTAACCGTAGAGAGGAAATGACGTTTCAAAGTGACGTTCCTGCTGTTGCTTGTGATAATCAAGGGCAAGTGTAATACGTTATTCTAATTGTTCAAATAAAGACTCTTCTTCTTCTTCTCTGGCACTACAACCTCGAGAGGTCTTGGCCTGCCATTTCTGGCTTCCGTGACTTGAATTGTACCCGCAACAGGATAGTCAGTCCTGTGTACGGGGGAAACGGCTCGAATGGGATTCGAACCTCGGTCCCGTCCGTTCGAAGACCGGCGCCTCAGTCTCCTCGGCTACCGAGCCGCCCAACAGTAATAAATAAAAAACAAAAAACAGTAAATAAAGACTCACAGTAATAAATTAACGAACTAATTATTATTTGTAATTACTATCCAAATCCAACGCAATATTGGGAAAATATCGCAGCTTCCTGAAATGACATGATATTAATCAATTTTAAATAAATTTTGTTCTCTCAACAATCACACAGTTACATAAGGGAAATATGTTACTGGTTAAAGATTCGTTTTGTTGGTTCCACGAAACTTAAAATTCATTTCTATAACTTTAATGAATTACTTCATGGATTGAAATGAAAACAATACATGTCCAAAATATGGCTTGAAAAGAGATATACTTTCAACAAAATAAAATAAAATTAGCAAAAGTTTTGTTTTTCAACAATTTTAATATGTTGCTAATCGTGTAATTCATTTTTTACTCCATTATTTTTATCTCACAAAAATGAGGTTCTAAGTATGTTTCCTTTCTACTGCAGGTTTTAATTTTTTCCTACACGATTTCCTTGCTTGTACCGGTACTGGTAGCAATAGCTACCCAGCGAGCAAAGGTGGAAACAGTGCTTTGGCTAAAGTCTCCTAGATGGCGCGCATATAAAGAACTTGTATCGAAGCTTGTGTCAAAGTTTGGGTACATCTAAACGGGTTTTTATTTTTTATTTTAGATCTTTCCAAGAGGTCCATTACATTTGAAGTATCGCAAATTCTGAACCTTTTTTTTCATATAACAACTCTATACCATTTCAGTAACAAATCCAAATCGCTGTTATTTGCTGTAGACCTGGAGTATGTAAAATACAAATTTTACATAGTTCCATCTTGAGATAATTCATATCACCAAGAATCGAAATACCTACGCATTTTGAACAGGGTTTCACCATCAGTCGAAATAAATCTCCAAGGGCCATGTCGCTAGATAATCAAGGTAAAACCATTCTTACCAAGTCATCATCTGCGTAAACGAAATCTTTATAGCAGCTCAATCAAATTTGTCTTCCTAATTTCGACCAGCAAATCTCCCATATACTCCCCAATCTCTGATCGTATGTGTCCATATCACAACCAGCCATATCTACAAGGTAAAACAATGATTTCCGTTAGTTAATCCCTTTTACCCGCACCGCATTAAGCTGCTGTACATGATGTTGGTTATTGTGAAGCGTAATGGTCACATATTTTACAGCTTTATGGTACCTTGTGTTAAGGTTCCATGGATTGGCTCAATCTGTAAATGTTGCTCTATGACATTGAGGATATCGTTTCAATCTAATCAACACATTTCCACTAACTGACCGTTCTTAACGCGCTGACCAACAAAAAGTTTACAAGCCTACGTTCGATCAATGTGTACAGTCAGTTTCGCACTGAAAGCTGAAGTGAAAATGTTTGCCAAGTTTTTCCTGTTGATCGCGCTGGTGCAGGTCGGCTGCGCCCAGCAACAGTTTGATGTGCTGGTAGAGTTCGGAACTAACTTTAGCACGCTTGCACTCGAAACGCAGAACGAAATTGCCGAACTGTATCATTTCAACGGTGATATTGTGCGTGAGTTCAACAGGGAGCTGCTGTTAGAACTGGGCCGCTTGGTTCCGGCTATGCGTGAGGCAGATTCGTCCTTCCAAGAGCAGATTGAGGCCGCCGATGGAATCGATGCTGAGTGCCGCGAGTACGTTGAAGAGCTACGAGAGCTTTTCCTGCTGTTCCAGAACTGGGATATTCAGGATTGTGCATACTACGCCCATGTCGAACTAGCAGAGGATAGTGTGAACCGATTCTTGCCATACGCCATCACCTTCCTGTCGGAAAACACGCGCTCCATTTCGCAAGTGGTCGAATCGTTTGCACGCAACAATGCAGTAGCCGATCTGGATGCGCTCGTGGGAGAGTTGGATGGTGAATGGGAGTACTACCAAACCCTGGCCATTTCATTTGGAGATTTTCTATTCGAAGAGATCCTCGCCCATGCCGATGTAGCAGATCGTGTTTATCTTGAACTAGTTGAGTGCAGCACAATTGCACAGGATCTGCAAGAAGCTGACCAGGAGTACATTCTAAGCTACTTGGACAATAACTGTGAATAATAAAACCAGCCATAGTTTTTGATCAAACCCATCATCGGCTCAATTTGATACACGCGTTGCATAATCATGTCGCTTGCAGTTAGTGGATTCGAAAATTACCCACAATTTAAGCCCAATTGGCCGCAATGTTTTATCAAGAGATCACAGCAATACCCTTAGCAGCAGCAAAACAATATCAACCATAGTTGGTATACGTTAGTATTTCACTATCACCCATACACCAATTCAATTGAGGGTAACAATTTGCGTTATAACAGTAGCCGAGACATGATAGGGAAATGGGCATGTACACTTACCAAGTGATGCTTCGGGGTCGGACAGGTCGGACAGGCTTGGCACTTTCTGTATATTTCGTATAGGTCCATCATCCAACGGTTCCTGTTTTAGTTGTATTGGTCCCGAATCCCCATCACAGCCCTGTGAACGAAATTTCATAAGCACAAAGAATAAATAATAAAATCCCTATTCGATCTTTCCGATAGAGGACAGAGGGTTGTGGTTTTTGGTTTTTCAAACTTGTTTTCTCTTATTGGCATAATATGTTCGGTAACAAACTCTCCAGTTTCGTCAGCTTCCGGTGAAAAAGCGCTACCATTTTAACCACAAGCTAAAATTACCTTTCGTTCAAAATCCGATATACCAAAGAATGCATTTCTCTACGGCCTGCAATTATTTGCTACAAGCAACACTTACTCCAAGATGACCGTACTTATGACACACATTCATCGCCCTTTATGCAATATGTTTTTCAGTACTCGTTTTTCTCACTTGTTAGCAGGCACTAAATAGAGACATATTATCTTTTCCCAAACATCGTTGACGATCGTGTCATGCCACCCCCAATCTACATTCAAGCAACCGGAAACGATCACTCTGAGAGGGAGTGCATACCACCTAATCTAGTGCCGTGAAATTTCACAGCAGAATAGAATAGAAAGGGAGAACACATATTGCGATACGCACCACCATAAATATGTTAACACGATAATGATTAAGAGGTCTCTTTTAGGGCGCTTCTTTGCTGCTCCCTACAGCGGAAGCAAATCGAAATATTGGGTGCAGTTTGGAAACGATTAAAAGGGCCCTACAAAAGAAATAGAGGGGTAAAGGCGCATTATCTTTATAGTTGTCAATTTGATGCTACATGCGAGATTATATGAAAATACTGGTAAATTCAAAGCTACAAACTTGAAGGGGATTTACAGCTCGTAGAAACACCGTTCAGTCAAACGACAGGTCAAATGAATCAGCTTGTCAACGGCATCGTATGCACTCAATTACTCAAACCTCGCGTTTTCATACAGGAAGCTCAAACCAAGAAGTGACGAATGATTAGTGTTAGACATTTTAGATGCTACGCACGTTTGTTGAGAAAGACACTCTTCAGTGGTTAATGAACGAAAAAGATCCCACAAAGATCATAACGTACGAACGTATGACATGAAAAAAAACTTTATCAATCATTATTAAAAGTGTAATATTTGAGATGATTTTATAGTTCTTGCCTGATTTTTTTATTTTATAGTTCGATAATTGAAACATATACTACTTGGCACTACAAACTAAATATCAGTGTGTGTATGTTAACACACTCGATTTTTTCAACGAACCGGAACAATAGAAAACATAGGTTCGATCCCTTTTTTAGATTTTGAATGCCAACGAATTTTACCGTTTGCCGTATCTTCAACATTCACAGCTTCGAGCAACGCACGCACGCGCCTCTTCGTATAGTTTACTTCAAAACCACAGCACCTCGTACAAAATGCTTCAGAACACTCTAATTTACATGGAATAACAGCCGATTTCATTCATAAAACTAACTGCACGCCCTGAAAATGCTAACTGGAGGGGATACACGCGTGGTCGACTAAGCAGTTGGAGTCACGTTTAGTTATCCGCTCTCGCACTCCCAGCACCTCGCCGGGTCTTGTGATCTCCGTAGTCTGGTCTGACAAACCATAAACAAAATATGTAAACACACACGCGCGAAGCCAGCCGACAAGTAAGCATCCCACACGCTCTTCCCAAAGCAGTTCGCCTCCATGAATTGACTGAAAGTACGGGTAGGATCGACAGCTGGATAATACCAAAAAGCACCTACCACCTTTGTGGAGAAGAAACACCTCTGCTTCACTTCGGGCATCAGCCAGTAGTTGCTTAGATAATCCAACATCGTACTTTAGCACAATACCATCCCGCAGAACACTAATCTGTGGTAGCGACGACCTTGTTAGCAAATCCACAAAACAACGGGTTCTCCGATGCACATCGAATGCATCGAACTTTTGGGAAGATTTTTTAAGATCTGCTCCAGGCCAGTTCGCGATCAACTAGGATACTGAATCGATCGAGCCGAAGGATGCTGCATGTAATGAGCTACGAACAAGAGTTACACATCGGCGCAAGTTATCGCACGCAGCTGACAAACCTTTCTATTTATTTCGATTCAGCGAAGACAATATTTTCACAATCCAATACAGTCAACCTAAAAACATGAAGCCAGATGAAGCAAAAAAAATGTTCAAATAGAGGAAAAAAAAAGTGCAACGAAAGAGTTATATCCGGCCACATCGCCTGTGGCCATAAATTAACTGCAATATTTTGACAGCATTTGGCTAGGTAAAGACAAACCTGCCGGGTTCTTAATCGCGGCATCTCATTTGTTTCGAGATCCATAAGTATATTCTCGACTTTCGTTTGGAAATGTTTGCGATCAACGGTCACCTGGTACTCGTAACGTGCAGCCTGACAGCCTGCTGTGGAAGCGGGTTCACAACAACTTACAAACATTGCCGACACATCCATTGATCAAGTCGAATGGTAAACGAGACCGATGACGCTCAAGTTGTTCACGGTCCGTTGTAAATAATTAGCTCAAATAGCACAACAGATTAACTCTTTCTTGCACCGTGCATCACAAGTCTCGCTGGAAGTCACCGACAAGCTGACGATAGACAGCAACATTTTTAACCGACCGTGCCGCAGCTAGTACACGCACAGCAAAAATATGATGCTACATGTCATATTGAAATTTTAAATATGCGATTATAATTCCAAATATACAACCCATTCGTTTTGCAGAAGCGTCGGAAAATCATGACAGTTTGCGTAAACACCAATGCCGATTTGAATCTTCGTTGCGACGACAACGGTCGTAACGAGGTGGACAAGAAGGAGTGCGTTGACATCATCATCATCGTTGGCAATATATTTATTTCATTCCATTCGGTCATCGTTATATCTACCACTCGAATGCTGTTGGCAATCGGTATGAATCAATCGCATGAAATGGGTAAGTAGTGCATTGTTGGGCAAACAGAATTTATGTGTTTACAACACGATCGGGACACACATTCATCGAATCCTCCACACCATCGACACTATCTAGTGTGGTTATCGCTTCGTCTATGACGATACCAATACTATCTCAGCTGATGAGACGATAACATGATAGCAGTGTTCAGCGTGGTACTCAACAACCTAAACATCGACGGAAAACAGAATTCCGTACTCCCGTGTTTTGAACTTCTCTATTCTGTTTTGAATCGAGAAGTTGTTCTATGGATACTCCTTGAAGGATGATGAATATTTCATAGAGTGTCCATCTATAGCCAGTGTGCATTTTGTTTCCGTTGTTGATCGTTGCATTCCTTTGAAAGCGTCCGTTGTGAAATTAAAATGTTTTTATGCGATTGGAACCGATCACACCTTCATACTTAGCCATCGTATGGCTAGTGCTCGTCCAATTTGCTATTCATTTCACGTTGCTATAGAATCATTTTTGTATCGAGAATATTCAAGCAGCATAATATAAATATATGAACAACACACTTTGTTGGGTGAACCCTCCTCTCTCCTACACACTTATTCCGATTACTTACATGTACGAATGTTGGAAGAAAACTGACGGATTTTTTTATTTTCTTCGGTCTGTTCATGCTCCCACTGCTACTTCCACTGCTGATGGATGAAGCTTGCGATGATCCTGAGCTGAGGCTTGGCACACCATTCGGAACCAGCGCTATTCCGGCCTGGTGTTGATTTTGATGGATAGTTTGATGGTTACCTGTGTGATGCATCCCACCATGAAGAGCTGTTGATCCGACGTTCGTCCCCGTTCCCGCTGAACTACTGGTTGAATGAAGTTGCATCTTGCCGGTTAACATGGAGGATGCCGGAGAAAGATCATACGCCGAATCGTAACGACGATTAATATTGTCGATATTGCGTGATTGTAGATGACTGGTTTGCAAATTCGTATTGTTAGGCGGAGGATAGAGGTTGACACTAACAGCTGCCGTCGGTGTCGGCGCCTCGTAGAAAGGAGTCTCTTGCAGCGAATAGTCCGCCAATACCTCATACGCCAGGTCCGTTTCCATTGCTTGGATGTGCCTATGGGCCAGAAATTTTAGTAAAAAACAAAAACAAAAGAAAAATATTTAATGGTTTGCAATGGAATAATGAGTTGATGATAATTTATCTTCTTCTTCTATGACTTTACAATCTCAAGAAGTCTTGACTGTAATATACTCGCAACCCAATAGTCGTATAGAATAGTTCGGATGGGATACAATTCCCGGTCAAGACGATTGAAGGGCGGCGCCACCAGCGCTTCAGCCACAGATACAATTATTCATTGCCGAACAAATCTTTTTTTGACAGACTTGAAAAATACACACCCAAAACTAAATACAAATATTTTATGAGCTATTTGTTTGATACATGTTTATGAATAAAGATAGCATGTCTTTCTATTTATCGACACCCATGAGTACAGTTTACTGACTGTATTAAAGATTACACAACCTCTTTAGGTTCGATGGCGAAAGCGATAACCAGCGCCGGTGTACATAGAAGTTCAAATCCCATCCGGAGCATTTTGCCGGAGTTAAGACTGACTTTCCAACTACGTGGTATCAATAAACCATTAATATACCATTATGATAGATGATAGAAATAGGTCGTGACGCCAAACAAGAAGACGACTCACTCTAGCAATTTCTTATCTAAGCTTTAAAGATTGTTACAAACGAGCGATTTGAAAATTGTTTAAAGAAACCATTAACGTTATTAGAAATGGAAGTAAAATATATTTTACATAGCTCAATATAACCAGCTGCACATTGATATAGTTATCTAGCTTAAATGTACATAAATCGGATTATCTATATTATAATCTCTGTTGTTTTCGCTTGTAAATGTATAGAAGCCAATAATGATGTCGCCATCATTGCCGCCGTCGTCAGTAGTCGATTACGGAACCTAGGCCTTCTTTCTACAGACATATTCTCGCACTTCCGAGGGCTTGGCGCCGTCATTAAGTGAAGAATATTAGGCCAGTAAATGTCTTCGTCATTCGGGAAGCAACAACAAAAAACCGTAACAGCTACACATATTATACTTCTGTAGACAGAGGAAATTATTAGCGGTTCCCAAGTCGTCCAAGTCAAATAAGATTTGGAAGTAGGATAAAACCAGCTAAAGTGTTTTTTTTTTTTTTTTTGAAGTAGATAATGCAATCTTGCACATTAGATTAATTTTCTGTTAATTGACAAATATAATTCATGTTCGTTGCAATTGATTTAAATCTTTTATCATTTTTTCCAACTCTGAAACGATTTCTATTAACACCCAGCAATAACATTAATGTAATATGGTTTTTTACCTAATTCTGTTCATTTCCATCTATTCAAAAGTAGCTGATGTAACAAATGCATGGAAAACTTCAAAGTATGGATACAATATAGCCACCAGGCAGTAAAATCTACGAAGGTGTTTTTTTTTTCAATTTATATGCTCATACTAAGACAAATATTCAAAATATATAAGTTTTACAAAATTTTATTATTTGGTTAGTAATGTTTGTATCTCCTGTTGGACGGTGTAATAAAAAGTTAATTCAATAGAAGTTCTCAGAAAGAATGCAACTGAGAGTAAAATAAAAAAAAAATCCAAACGCTCTGCAGATGCTTAACAACATTGTAGCAAAATCGACTGAATGCACAATTGAACAACTAATTGAAATAATGATCTTTTTAAGATAAAAATTGCATCATACGGTATCAATCAATTTCGAACTATTTTTATTAAAAAAAACAAACGCAATACTAACACAACTATTTCAGTTAGGTTCTTTTTTGACGTTTTGTTCCTTAGGTTCCATAAACTTACCATTCTCGACCCTGTCAATGTTAGTGCAAAACGATGGTGCCAAGAGTTTCAATATGTGGCGTGGTAAAGAGACCGCGACTGTTCAAGAATTAGGAGCATGTGTTCTTCGACTTTCAAACGAAAGCAGGTAGCCCAAACCGAAATCAGTTCGGGGATTTAGGGTGCTATTCGACACTTTCCCATTCTACCGTCGTTCGTTTCCCACCGTTACCAGTTTGGGTAGCTACTTTGGGTACAGACCTGCGCTTAAAGAATATGGCGTTGTAGAATGGCGTATAGGTCTAATAAAACAAAACATGTTGAAGTGTTCTTGTTATAACTTTTTTTCTCATTGCGGTAACATCTTGGGTGTATTTTGAAGGTTTAGACAGATACAAAATAGTTTGTACAGGGTTTTGCCACTAATGTTGTATATTAGTTAATATAAATCATTATAAATTGTTGTTACTAGAATAATTAAAAAAATATGTTGCCAAAATTCTATTTCCCAAGACTCGTTCACAATGTTTTTAGATTTTTAATGAATTCCGTAAATATTCCATAGCATAGTCGAAATAAAATATATACACAATCACGTTCGTTGCCTCTGATAAACATAGAAATGTAGCTAAGCAAGAACGAAATGAACCATATGGCGAACTGAAGAGAGGTCAGAAGACTGCCGAAAGAACAAAATAAAAGAAAACCATTTCAATAGCTTTTATACAACACTTGCGGCTTTCGGCCGTAACAGTGAAAAATGTTCTCAACAGCTTCGCATTATTCCGATGCACTGAAAAGACACTGCACCTCAAATTAGCCAAATTATTTTCCAAACGTATCCAGCAAACGTTGCGAGTGAGTTAGAGTAAGTTTGCGTACAATCCTTAAACTACATCCGCCTACAAAACATTGACCCTTACGTTGCTAACATCTTTTCGTTTTAATTATCCATACACTGAATTAGCAAACTCAACTGATCATCCGATATAAAATGCGGTAGTTTAACGTCCGCCACGTTGCGATCAACTTGCACGAAAACTTAAAGAGAAAAAATGGTAACAGGATAGCAGCTGTCTGGCCATTGGGTCTGTGATGCTGCATCCTTGCCGAAACTGTAACTCAATCCTTTTATGCCATCGAACAACCTGTCTGTAATGCTGAAGGGATCTATCCTTAAAAAGCTTGGCAGGTTTGTAAGAAATCTCCATCTTTGGAACCAACCAGATCTTCGCCACAGTTTTCGCGTTGTATTTATACGGGTTTGTGTTATAAGCTTGACATTGTGCACTGCAGGATTTCCATTAATATCCTTACTAGCATGCTGAAACTCATAACCACCATCACATCGACAATCGATCGACCGTTCTTTCAGCTCTTCTTTTTCGTGTAACCTGCAGTTTCAAATTTCATAGAAAGTATACAGGTTGATTTTGTTTCATGAAGAAAGGATACATCAAACCAGATTATTTCAATGAAACGAATAAAGACGAAAAAACTCTGATCGACGATAAATCACAAATAACGAACACAAGTTCACCAAATTCCTTTTCCCATGGATATGCACAGGCTCTTTCGGAATCAGATACAGGAAAGACGCCTTACAAGTGATAACCACATTTCTTCCTACGTAAAGAATACTACAAAGTATCCAATGAAGAACGAAACGAAGTATCAACCATTCAACCGACCATTTCATCGTTCACATCCTATTTCTAGGGTTTGATCCTTTCCTGCAATCATCTCCTGTTCATTCAGTTCTTCCATTTTCAAAGAATGTATAAGTGAGCAACATCCCAAAGGTAACCAACTTAGTCGTCCAGTTTATGCATGTGCATAAAATAAAGCTGCGTTCCAGAAATAAAACCACATATTAAAAGAGCAACATGTCAACAGCATCATTTGCACCGTTCAGCACGCGCAGTTTACGGCAAAGTGCGTTGTGCTGTTTTCATTGTTTTGCATCTTATTGTGATTCTAATTGAGCTACAATACGTACGATGCCGTTTGTTGGTACTGTTCCGACTATGTCAAAAATTTAAAAACCCCGTTTGTTAAATCTGGTCAAATGGATCAATAGAGTTGCGTTTTGCATAATATCATGAATTCTCACGATGTTCAATGCATTAGTAATAGATGAGCTTGGCTGAAGAATAGGATACTTTAAGTTACTTAGAAAACTTAATATTTATCATGCCGATGGTGTTTTTTAAAGGATGTATTCATTAATATTAAACAAAAACTCGTTGATTCATAACATCTTTTTTTATTTCAAGTATTTAGGGATGCTAGTAAAGACATACTTAACATTAACTTAACAAAAAATGCAATGTTTTTTTATCGAAATTTCTCTGGCAGATAAACGATTTTTCTATGAGAATAAAAGTTTTATGTACTTCAATATTGGTTTATAAAAATGTATGTTCCGACTATTCAATGAAATTTTCTCAATCAATACAAAAAGTGATGATACGTTTGAAATATGATTTACTTTTCTCTCAAAGAATGCATCTTCATTAGGAATCAATTCTCGAAGTCGTTACGTGAGGCCTTGTTGGTGACGACAGTACAGTGCTTTTGTAACACAAGCAACAGCTCACGTTCCATTTCGGACACGAGGCACAACGTCACCGAAGCGTTGAAGGATGCTGCTTGTTTGTTTATTTACCTCTGGATGGAGGGATGAACATTGCCACGGCTTGACGGCGCGTGGTGTGACAAGGTTTACCGAACGTCTTCGTCATTTTTGTATTGACATGATAATTTTTAAGCCGATTCCTAAAATTAACTCACTCATCTTAACCGTAGGCCGCACCGACAAGCAAACCAACTAAAAGCCGTCAAAGGCCCACCTCTGAGAAGTCAACAATTACGAAAGTAAATATTTGCCATCAGCGCGATTATACAGGATGGGGAACCACATACTATTAGGCGTGTGATCGTTTAAACATGACTAAATATCAAATCTACAACCTACATATTTTTAACAGTCTTATCTGTAAAATGATAAATGCAGAGCTGTAAGTAGTGGTTACAATTATGTATGCATTTTATAAGCAGTTCATTACATGTTTTTAAAGCATAAAATTTAAGAAGTTTGCAACAAACACTTATTGATAACTGTGGTTGTTATTTTCTGTTTTCCAGTGCTGTGGAGCGTTAGTCACAAAATTATGTGAATAACAATTTTACCAGAATACAATCTTTGGATGCTCGTACTCATACACATATAGTGCGGTTATCAGCACATTTGTACTTTATGGCGAGCGAGCGCATTTCAGAAAGATAAAATACACAATTGATAATAAACATTTGGGTTTTCTTTTTGATATTAACGTTTTGCGCTGTTTGTTTTATTTTTTCGACTTTCACAGCAGGAAAGGCACAAAGTTTACAATACCATCTGCGAATCCATTTTTGATTAGATGTTTGGTTTTCATTTTGAAAGTATGAATATCTCGCCATGACCAAATTTCGAACAGTTATCTGTACCGATGATAAGCGCAAAGCATGGTTCTGGCGTTCAACTATGTCCAGGCCAACAGACTGTGACCATTCAGATACACAGACGCGGGTAAAAACATGAAAAAAAACAAAACAACGCTGCAACTCATGAAGAAGTTTACGGTTATTGTTTTATCTTATCACAGCCAGCGAGGGGAATTTTCATAACGTTTCCAGAGTGCTGGTACTGAAACAAGCTTATTTTCAATGTGATATTCGTACTCATTAAACGCTTGCCGTAAGTGTGAATTCGTTCGCAATGCAATTAAAAATCAAATTTCCATCAAATGACGACATTTTATGTGTACGGTATTCAAAACTTATACAAACGGAAACTTATCACTTCAGGATAAGACGTTTGCACAGGAAGCTATTGTTTCGCGCAATGGCCTCTGGAATTGCGCCGAGTTGCGCAACAAATTGTTACAATTTTTGCGCTAAAACTACGTACGCTGTAGTACCATTTCGCGATTGGAACAAAAAAAAAGAAAAAAAGAAACCGCGTCTCGTCCGAGTGCACGATCTACAGTTCACCGACATAGACATGCTAGATTATCAGGGTGAAAACAGTACATACATGCACAAAAACTAGCCCATGTCTCCTTGAAACTCCACAAGAAACCACCCATATAAAAACGCAAACGGAGTAATGCCATCGTGCTGGTAAAGCAAAAATAATTACCCTTCTGAAGAAGCATGCAAAAAAATGTTGAAACATCGGGAAAAGCTTAAGCCTACCGAGGTACAGATAGGGAGCTGACTGTGCTACCACTCCTATTTACACCATACCACAACGCTTTCGCTTCTTTCGCTGTCAGCTATGAATTCATTCACAAAAATTATGCTACATACTTATCACCACGTCAGGCATGGACACGTTGAATGCTTCGCCTTCAGTGGTGGTATGTACGATGAAATGAATTATTTTGTTGGTTAATATTTTTGCCCATTCCCTAAAGTGTAAAATCCGACTCTTAGTGACATAAATTACAATTTAACTATTGTACTATCAACAATCATTGTATATAAACGTGTTAACAAAACCTTACCCCCGCCAGTAGAAGATTGTTTCTTCGCTGGTCGAAGCGCTCGAATCTTGCAAAGCTCCCTCGCTCTCTTACTCTCTTTCTCTCTCTCACGCACACACTTGCTGTAACTTCTTTTCGAAGAATCGACCGTACGGAAGTTTTAACTGGACAGACTTAATATTTTGTCACCAGAAGCAACCGTTGATAAGTGCTGCAGCTGCATAAAATCAGTTATCAGTGAAATGCTCCATACACACTCCCACCGGCATAAAAGTACACTACGACTTGTCACACACTGTATTCTTTTGAAATAAATGCACACTCACACGCGTACATGCAAACACATGCACACTGGGAAACCATTTAATGCCTTCGATACACAATCGCTGTTGCACAATTGCACAGCCGTGTTGCACTTTTGGTCAGCAAACGAATATTCATGTAAAAATATGTTTTGTTTTGCAACTCTCCCACTAGTACCGTAATTGTTCAATGCTTCGTAGCACTTCGCAAAAATAAAACACACATTTTACGCAATCGATTGAATTTGTACCGGCGCACACTACACATTATCTGCGGGATTATTTAAAATGCACCAAATGGAATTTTTTCTATCACAAACACTGGTTTTGCTAGAAAGAATTTATTATTTAAAACCAATCTAACAACATTTTTATGTTTAACTGATAAATATGACACAAACACGAAACATTAACAACCATACGAAAGACGAAAGAAGTAAACTAAACGATTTATGACACTCGATTATACAACATGTGCCAGACAGTTGTCACTGCCATCTGAGCACAATTTCACTTTAAAAAGAACACCTCCTAAAGTTGGTAACTGAAAAAGATCTAAGCACAAGCATTACGCTCCTAGCAACACACTTCATTTGATCTTTTTTGGTCAACTATCTCCACTTACGGAAGCGGTCAGGAGTACCGTAGACAGAATGCTGGCTGCTTGGTTGGTCTTGTGTTTGGTTCTTTTTTCAACTAGCACCAAAACAACGTCGCACATAACGATGCAAAATCACCAACGGGCGAGTAAACTCGCGGAAAGAGCAGAAGCATTGCGGAGCGGTCGCACTCATCACCCGTCGCAGCCTTCTTGGAAGTCGCCGTCGAGAGTGAAGATTTTATGAATGAACGGATCGCCGGTCGCGGGTAGGTCGCCTTCACCAGTACCCGAACGGTTGCTTCTATATCAAGAGAATCGCGTCGCGCGTCGCTCGATCTCCGTACGGTTTCTACTTGATCCTACAAACACTACCCCTATTCCCCTATCCTTTCGACGCTTCTTTCGCGATCGTACGTGTTTGTTTGAGCTGGTAGGTTTTGTTGTTCATCACTTTTTTTTCATCATCGCGTCCCGCGTTTCTTTCGCTTCCAGTTCGGTTTAGCATGCGCGTTGCTGTTCACTATCGTTTTTTCTTTCTTTCTTCATTATTCTTTTTTCAACTTTGTTTCCATTCGTTTCACATATCTTCTCCACAGTAGCACTACGCAGGGACGATGAAAAACCTCTCTCTTGCCGCGCGTAAATCCCAACCTAGCAACCGGGTGGCTCAACCGTTCGTTCGAGTGTTGCGCCTACCAGATCATTCCCAGTAACACTGCTGCTGTAATGCCGGCAATGGTTTAGCATTGCTTGCTTACGTCGCGACTGACTAGCATATTAATTCGTGGATCTTCGATAGCCTTTCTACGTTCTTCACTGATCGTCTGTTCATTTGCTTTGGTTTCACGGGCGCCATTCAGCAGTGTGTGGCTGAGTAGAGGAGTCCAGTCGTCAGCGCGATCAGAGATTATCGTTAGCTTGCGACCTTACTACGCACACGTTTGGCTTGAATGAATTTGATTGCTCTGAGAATGTGTATGGAGACACAAACACACCCTTACATGTAAAAAACTTCACACTGCCGATGGTACACTCCGAAAAGTAAAAACCACGAATTTACGTACAACAAGGAACAATTCAAGCAAGAATATTACTTAAGTAATAACAACAACAAAAAGCAGACAAACACCCAAGCTGTCTTTTGACCAGCTCAGCCGGGCCCTATCCTAGCAGTATTCGCTCGTTCGCCATTCATCACTGTGGAGCTACGCTGCTTTCTACAACACTACACTATCACTAGTTTATCAACACACATTAATGACTAGCAGGCCGAGGATAGGGAATGTGTTTTCAACTCTGCACGCTCATACTTCGAATCCGTTCAGCGTTGGGGCGGACCGAGTGGTTATCACTGCCGCCTGGGCTAGACCTAAATCGAGTCCATGCTAGCGATAAGGGCGATGGATGTATTTCTTGCCTTCCTCACATTTGTTCCTTTGTTACCACTTGTACGCAACGGGCGCAATATATCGTATTTTTTTGGTACGCAACGGGCTCACCCAAATGTGCCAAACTGTTCGATTCGTTGCAAAATTCGGTCGTCACGGTTAGGGTAGATGAAAAACCAAAACAACTGAACAGATTCATAAAAATATTACACTGCTGTACCCTACCAGTCATAACACTCAAATAATGATAATCGCTTGGCAAACGGTCGTCCGGTTTACGATCGATATTTCACATCCGCGCGCGTTCAAACCGTACACACTTCAGCACCACGCGAGAACGTTCTCTCGAAAGATTTGAAAGGAAAATTTGTTGCTCAGCTTGTGATCAGCCGCAATAAACATCGGTACTGTCGACGACACGCACACCACCAACCGGCAATGATCTTATTTCTAGCGCACTGGCGTCACGCAGACGAGCGAGCAAAGTTTCAATGGGAATCGTTGGACAGTTATGTATTCAACAATCTTACCCAATGGTGTTCGTTTATGTTTTCTTCTGGACTTTGAAGAACCAAAGTTTTTCTTTGAAAATTTTGGGTTTTGATTAATCGGAACAGCGAAGCCACGAAGATCACGAACTTACGTTTAAGAGCTCAGAAATAAATCGACATATAGTTTTAAATGCATCGCAAATTTAGTTCAACAATTTCTAACAATTTAGTATTTTATTAATTATTTTAACAATTATTTTAAAACAGCTGTGTTGTTACATTTTGTGGTTTTGATGGTGTTACCGCTCGTACTGATGTTAATTATTTTGTTGATACAAAAATTGATGTCAAACGTCTGCATTGCCCCATAAGTAAACCGTGCTTGGCGTTTTGCATGGTCCTGCGTGTAGGCATGTGAAGAGGATAGATTACATACGCGCAACAAGCCCTTTGAGGAGAAACGATCCACAGACAGTAATTGCATGATGGGCTCAACGCATCTCACATATACAGTTGTCGGATCCTTCTGTTGAAAAGGCAGAAACAGATGAATGAGCGAAAAAGGAACCACATGCATTCGAGCCATGCTACGCATACTAACACATGCCCGAACGATCGCGCCTTTGTGGGTGTGGAACCTGTCTGGGCATAAGCAGGTAAGTAAGGATGGAAGCGAAGCGAATACGCGGGACCGGTTGTTGGAAAGTTATGAATGAATACCCACACACCTCACCAAACCGCTTAGGCAGTATTTATTCTGTTACGATTGTGCTGGATCGTCGAGGGTGTGGCCGAGCGGCAAGGGTTGGTGCGTAAACGGTCTGATCGCGCGTCAGCAAGAAGGTTTAGAGAGGGGAGTATCGTCCCACTCTAGATGACATAAAAGCGCGTGAAGTTTTGTCAAGACGGTACAGCAATTGTTGCATCGAAATTAGTGTAAACAATGATCAAGCAGGTAGGATCGAACGGAGGTTGAGCAATTGGCTAGTAGGGGTAAAATGGAGCTGTTTAGCTGCTAAATGATGCGCTAATATTGCATTGTATGCTCCTAGCAGTAGTTTTGCTTATCTGCGCTACGGCCAAAATGTAATACTTATTACAGTTCCATTACATTCCTTATTCTTTGTTTACAATCATTCGAAAAAAGTATAATGAATTAATTATATGCATCGTAATGTTATAATTTGTTTAACAATAATGCTTAGTAACATTATAAATGTTACAATATTTAAATATGTTTGTATAATGTTTTTCATTATTGGATCGAACCACACAGTAGATCATGTTTTCAAGCTACAGCCGAGGTCAGATGATAGTATAATCAGCGTAATTACACCTACCGAAGTAACAATTACTACACTAATTTGGACGAGAACTCCTGGGAAAAATATCTGTTGGTATCGTTTTTGTTTCGAAATCCTTCGATAAAACAACGCAACGTGCCTTTCACGAGTGTTGCGCACATTTTAAAGCTCCTATCAGCTTCGCTCTTTTCGTTGACGGATACATGGAACACAGAACAACATACGATCATGCATACACCTACACATATGTACGTCTTCAATGATCGAATTCTGGCTTGGATGCTGTCCTGGTTCCCATCGGTTGTTTTCACTTGCGTGGATTTTGATGGCGATGTTTGTTGTCATCTGTTCTTTGGGGTTTACGTTTAGTTTGCTTTCCCTTCACTTTGGTATCCCGTTCTTGTCTTCTGGCTTTGGCCTATCTGTTTTCTCCCATCATCGTCCATCTGTCTCCTTGTAGATTGCTCGGTCTGTATTTATATTCTTCACCATTCTTTCCTTTTGCTTTTCTTTTTACCAAACAGTTCAAGCTTTTTGTACATTCTCTCGGTTGTATGAGTAACAGGCACAGTATTTCTTCGCATATTCTTTTTTCTGTGTTGCTGCTGAAGTATGAACAGAAGCATAATAAAAATAGACATGAGGATTGAGTGGGACAAGTGCAACCAAAAGTCATATACTTTCGTTTACTGTACTTTGCATACAAGCTACATACAGCAATACAAAATCAACTGCTGGATGGTTCAGACTGCGCTCAATTTTGAAGCAGAATTATAGTGCGTACAACAGGAGGATACGATTTCTTACTAACAAATACATTCGATTTCAAGATAACTAATAAATATAGCGGGTGTATCAGGTGCTGAAACTCCGTAATAAGGAATAGTGAATGCTGTTGTTTTCATAAATTCCAAACTCTTCATTTGTTCCCATTTCATATTATATGCATACATTCACATAACGATTAGCAATACGGCCTGACCGTTCTTAATGAATAAAAAAAAAAAAATCCACATAACGATTAGACCAGGCAATGAAATTGCCATGCCATGAGTTGATTATCACTCACCACAATCTGGCATCACCCAAAAGGTTTTATTAACAACCTCAAATGACTCTCTTTTCTATTATAAGAGGCAATTCGCTAACGATCATTTTGCTAGTGGGGCATGATTTAGGTGCATACTAGTTTCCTATTTGTTGGCCTACATAAATTAGAATTTTTGAACCACCAAAGATAATGTACAGCTCTTGTGTTTTGAAAAACCAAACCGAAAACAGAGGAAACATGACAGAGTTTAATGGAGATACTTACAGAGTTACATATCAGATCAGACATATGATTTTCACGGGCGGACCGGCTATTGATATGAAATCGAACGCCGAGACACCGTACTAAGGG
This sequence comes from Anopheles culicifacies, assembly GCA_000473375.1. Classification (NCBI taxonomy): domain Eukaryota; kingdom Metazoa; phylum Arthropoda; class Insecta; order Diptera; family Culicidae; genus Anopheles; species Anopheles culicifacies. Next base: position 90,912 of record AXCM01000127.1, read on the forward strand.
ATCGATTAGAACTTCTTGATGGCACTAGTGCTAGAAGACTTGGTGGTTCAAGTGCCTTTGATCGCATCTTTTTTTGTGTTTAATATCTCCAAGTGGAATGTTTGTACAGGTCACGGTTTATTATTCCACATAGGATTTTGTACCAGCCATATCGGATAAATGATTGTAGAGTAACATATTATATTACTGTAGGGCGCTGCTAGAGATTTGACATGGTGTTGAGTAGTTTTGGAATTGACAAAATTATTTATAATTAAAATTTATACAATGACGGCTCGCTTCAAAATGTATAATATGATTGGATCGCCTCTACCGTCGGTTAGTTAGAAAATTAAGCTTGCTATGTGTGATTGCAATGCTATATTCTGACGAAATACTTTAACTTAATCTCTGAAAAATTACATTTTTGTAATCTAGTCCAAGTGTACAAGAACATGTAGTATCATTTTTGAAATTGTGCATAGTGTCTAGAGAACTTTTAGTATTTTAATAAATGACCAAATAATAATCACGATATTATAAGTCATATCATAATCCTGATATTTGTTATCGATTTAAAAACTGTAACTGATAAAAACTGAAAAAATGCGGTTTGAAAACGAAGTTTCCACTCTTTCACAGCGCCAATGTTTCACATACGATTGGAAGAAACGAATGGGGGCGCTATACTACCTTTGTCCCTTTTCATTGCACCTTACGATTTGATAACAAGCAATTAGAAATATCCATTTCCAAAACAAAAAAGATTTTTTTAAATGTGTATGAAAACCATTGCGCACACACGCTGTGAGACACCCTGTGTTACTTTTCAAGCACAAAGCATTCAAGTATACTGTATAAACGGCGAAATCCAAGATGACAAAATATGTCAAATTACGGCCGACTGTCAACAGGATTTGTCTGTAGGTTTTCTGGACTTCGCAAAAACTTCTTGCTTCTGTACTCGGAACGATTTCAACGTTTACGTGAATAAATTAACCCGAAAGTAAGTATTTTTAATTCATTCAGATGCGTATTTCAATACGATAAGCGAAGAAGCATCGTGCAATCTATAGGAACATGTACTGATAGTCGCTGGATGAACTGTTCCGGTTGATTCCAAGTTACATAACGTAAGATTGGAGGTTACTATTGCTCTTAACTTGCTTTTTTTGTTTGCAATAGATGCTGACCAACCAGATCCTGTCCGCTGCCCGGGTAATGGGACTGCAGGCTCGCCGTAACTATGGCATCTCCGCTGTTTTGTTCGCGAAGGCAAGCGATCCAATTCAACAACTCTTCGTAACCAAGCTCCGTGAATACGCACAGAAGAGCCAGAGCGCGTAAGTGTGCATTTGCAAATCTATGAACAATAACATATCCAGTCCAGTACAACTTTACTAGTTGTACAGTTTTTCTTTCGACTAGGAAATCATTGACATGAATTCACATTAATGGCTATTAAAATTCTTTCAGTGGTGGTAAGCTTGTTGATGCTACGCCGGAAATCGAACGCGAGTTGAAACAGGAGATGGAAAAGTTGGCCAAACAGTACGGCGGTGCGCAGGGCGAAGATATGACTGCCTTCCCTGCGTTCAAGTTCGAGGAACCTAAGATCGATCCTATTAACGCGAGTGCTTGAGCTATGCTGGGTCATCTAAGAGCAGACCTGTAATAATAGGAACTAAAACTACTGCTGCTACTACTGAAACAGATGTAAAAAGTATCAAAATTGTGTAGCTGTTTATTTGGCTAAGCAAAGAAATGTAATCTGAAACTCGTACCCTAACATGAAAAGCTATGGTATCGCAACACGAAGAACGTTGTGTGTAGTTTACAATATAGCCGCAGCTTATGTTAGCAGAATGTGCTGAACGGTTTCCTCGAGTACACGCATGCGATAGTCCTTAGCAAGCATGTGAAACGTTTGAAGCAAGCGTCGTATCTCAGCCGAAGAAATGAGGTTCTCAAAGTTTCCAGTACATGTACAATACTGCGATAGGTTTTCCCGCTTGATTTGCTTGCACTTGATGCATCGTAGATCCTGCAATGTATAGGACATAAGCTTCCGTTGAACCACGTCGAGAAGACGCATTTCAATTTCCACGTTATCATAGTCGACGTTACACTGCGCACACAGCCATACTGGTAAGTCGCCGTCCTTCAATGCTCGATGAGTATCTTTGCAGAGATCCAAATCCCGGCAGTGATTGCATGCTTGGCAGATGACCTCGGTGAGAACGAATGATTTTATCGATTCTTTCCATGAAGCTTTATCACTAAAGTCACCTACTCCGACAAGCAATAACATATTCCGACGCATGGTCGTCAGCTGTTCTTCGGTATCTTTGCAAGCAGTAAAAGCTTTAGTGATAGCTTTGATAAACTCCAATGCCGGTCCGGCCGCACCACGTGCATATCCTTCGTGCATTTTCTGCACCATTCCGTAAGCAATACAGGCTAACTTTTTTAAAGCAATTTCAGGTGAAACTCCTTCGGCCATCGTTTGTAGGAAGGACACAACAAAGCTTTCAAAATTGTCACGGCATCTTCTCTCCACGGGAAGCTGTTCAGCGATGCTCCAATTCATTTCGAGCGATAGTTCCTCCTCTTCTGATTCCTGTTGCGATGTTACTGTGCCCATTTCCTCCGAAACAATCACATCTTTCGGCAGGTTTCCTTTCACACCACCGTAATTCGTAGGATCAATCCACAGCAAAAATTCCCAGGCTTGATGAAAGGACAATGAAACACTGTGAAACAGCTCGCGATTGCGGATGTTTTGCACCACAAAATCGGTGTAGCTGATGGCATCGGCCACCGTGCGCTTGCCTGTATCTATCACGATGCGATTAAAATCGGCGTAAATGATTTCTGCTTTCATGCGCCGAAATTCTGCCACAATTTGCAGGAAAAGCTTTCTCATTAGAGTATTGAGTGCGCGTCGTAAGGCGGGATCATACAGTAGGGCACGGCTCGACCGCACCCAACGATAAAAATGTATGATTTGAAAGTCAGAAAACACATTCCGGTTGATTGAAACTTCACGCAACCATGCATTGACCATTATTCGCATTACCCGAAATGCTTGACTACACAGGGCGGTTTCGTCGTAGTTGGATAGCTGCGAACCATTGGGTCCACTAGTGATCATATCCTCTAAGGATGCTTGAGGCATTACATCGAAAGTGATAGCGGACGAAGTACCTTCAAGTTCCTGCACTTTGCTTGCCTGGAGTAGAGCTGAAACGGCCAAACTTTCTACAGTTAATTCAACGCAAACAGAACGATAAAGACCCATGCGGTTCTGTACGATCGAGATGCTATCTTCAAACTCGGCCAGTAGCCGACTGTCATCCGCTTCTCGTCCACCAAGATCCGGGCGTGCCCCGGTAGAGCACCACAGAACAAAATTATGACGTTGCAGAAGCCTGGCGTAAAACAAATCAGCTCCAAATAGAACTGTGTCTGGTGGCATGTTACCCAACGGTAGCTGGAAATAGAGGCACTGTTCAAGCATCATTTGGAGCACACGGTTAAGATTAAGGAAGTGTCTTATCATTGAACGAGCACCGTGACGTTGCCAATCCAGTCCAGAAAGGAGCGCCGCATCATCCGCGATGTGAATAGAAACCTCTGGGAACTCTAAGCATATGGGCAAATTTTGATTTAACTTCTGCAGTCCAAGTGCTGTCTGTAAGCATAAGAACGTTGGGCCACGTTTTTCATCACGATATGCTGTTAGCGCACGCGTTACACGTTGGTATACTTGTTTTGGATCAATTTCCATATATACTTCGAATGTCATGTCCGAAGGTGGAAGCATTTCTTCGCTGTTTTTCGCATCACTAGAAGTCAACAGAGCAATTCGTTCAGAAGTATAAAGATTCTTTATCGTTGGTAATTGGTTCGTGCGTACCGTATCCAGAACGATGACAAGAGCTTTTTTACTGGCTGGTGAGAAGAGACCCCACATTTCTCGTTTTCCTGTCGGGGATACATGCTGGTAGATGAATATCTTTCGCATATTCACTCCACTATGTGTCACGTTCTTTAAGTACGTCGTAGAAGAAATGGGACGCATTTCGAGTTGCTGTATGTTGAACGAATCGAGATCTTTCGTTGCTAAAGCTGCTAGTGCCCTTGCTTCTGATCGTTGAACCGCACATACACAGCCCAATTCCATGAGAGCACGAAACTCCAGGCTCATCTGGGTTTCGTAAATACCCTCAATATCAGGCGTTGCAAGATCAGCTAGTAAACCCAAACGATTATCGCGAAAAATCTGCTCCGGCACCACGTACTGGTAAAGATGATAAACCGATCGTGCACGAGGCAATACACGGTGTACCTTTTTCCACATTGATTTAGATCCTGTTGCTGTTTCTTCATTCTCAGCAGGAACTGGTGTTCTTTGGTTGACATAAAAAATTCGCGGCACCGTGAGTCGTACTTTGTGCAGCTCATCGCCTACCATGGCCCAAACAGTAAAGTTGCCCAGGTCGTCTACCGGTAAAATCTGTATAATCTGCCAGCTTTGCTCAATCAATGAACGCTGCGTTTTGCGCAAGAAGCCACCTAACGTCACAGCTCGCGCTGGTGCTGCGATTCCGACACTATCTTCATCGCCACCAGTGCGTATACGTTTGCTATTACGAACGTCGCGACGGTGACGATCGCGTTGAGATATTTGCCAGCGCCATTTGCGCTTGTGAAATCGCAACCATTCGATCAATTCTGCCTTACTTGTACCAGGTGATGGAGGATCTCCCAGAGCCTCGCGCCAGGTTTTCGGAGCTGTTTGCACTGTTTCATTATCCAGACATTCTTCATTATCATCCGAACCTTCGCGACGACGTTTGTGCGTCACAGGAATACCGGTTAAGGCTCCTTTGTGCTGTTTACTTACTAGATCTTCCACGTCAGTAAGCTCGATGTTGTTAGTGTCTGTTGGTTTCGGCGGTGCTACACTAAACATTTCACTAATGCGCCGTTGCTTCAAGGTATCATTCTTTTCTAACATTTTCTTATGCAACCAATCAGGATGTTGCACACGTGGTACCGGATTATTCAACCCTTGTAATGCGGCCGGAATGGTGATGATTTTTTGAATTGTTCCTCCCAAACGTTCGATGTAATAGTTCCAATCGAGCACATCCCGAATGTCCGCATCGCCCATTGTATTGTCCTTCAGCCAGCGTCGCAAATAGTGACGTCGTACACTTACTTCCGATTGAAATATCGCTAGAGGTATGGCTCTCTCTGTAACGGGGGCTCCTTCTGGTTTGCGAGAAATGATAAACTTACACGCCAGCCCAGCATCCTTTACCATCTGATCGCCCAAAAACTCGGCCAGTCGTTTCGCAGTGGAAATGGATGTCGATTTTTGCTCCCCATAGTCCTCAAGCTTCCGTGACATTGAGCGATTCTCTGCAATCAATTCGAATAGTTCGCTATCCGGCATATTATGCCCTTTGCTGTACAATACATCTAGCCAGTAGTCAGCGATTTTCGCCACAGACGCATAACACTGCTCTAGGGTAGATCCTTGCAGAAAAGCTTCAAATACGGATGATTGAAATATTTTAATCAGCTGTAACTCTCCACGCCGCTTCACTTCAAAGCCCTTCAACTCTGCCAGCGATCCATCGAAGTTGAACACGGCATACCGTTTCTTCAGCTTTTTACCTTCCTCTTTGGCGGCTGGAAGCACCATTGCCAAGTACGGTCCATCGACCTCAAAAAAGATCGAGTTTTCTGAACGCACGGAATACTCGGCTCCTTTGCCATCAGCAGAATTCGGTCGTTCCAGCACATGGTACTGGTCATTGGTAAAGTGATCTTTTACCATTGTGTTTAACACGGCGTTAGGGTAGGATACATTGAGAGTTTTCTTTTTGTGGTGATTTGTACGAAAGGTAAACTCTTGAGGAAATGATGCCGGTAAAATGCACCAAATGCCATCGGTATCCAGTTCAAGTGGTCTTCCAACACGTTCGATAATTTCACGCGCTTTCGTGATAATGTTCGAACCTGTTAAACATACAATTCCCGCCATTGGCATACTGTGCCATCGTGCTCCCTTACGCATTACATATCCGTAGAACGAATTCAGAATGCATTTGTGTGCAAGTTGCAGTGAGTCATATAGTACTTCCCGTCCTTTAGCGGCCTTTATTTCTCCGGCGTCACCGCTCTTTACTGCTGCTGTTACCGCTGCTTTAGCAACTTTCGTTAAGGCTTTATATTCATATCGCCGATCGCGGAATGCTCGCACCGTATCAACATAAAAACTGTTCTCCTTCTGGCAGATGGTAGATGTCCGCGTTTCCAATCGCGTAACCTTCGTTTTCTTGTATGCCTTTCGACAGTAATCAGACAGCCTTTTTTTCTCGTAATTTGCTTGATCCTCTCGTGATAGTTCGTGAAAGGCACGCTGTGCCCCCCCGGGGAAAAGTGGTGGAAATTTTTCCGTCTCTAGTTGCTGTTGAATGCGCTGAAATTCGTTGCGACTTGCTGGTAGCATTTCTCCACGCCACAACCATTCCATGTCTCGTTTGCATCGAGCGCCCGGCTTATTATAATCACATGCTGCACAATCCGCATCGCTCACCATAGACGACGGTTGAAGACGATTTGTCAGGATTATATTCGGATACATAGCTCCAACATCGAGATGGTAAATAACTGGTTGTTCTAGGCGAGTTGGAATATCGTGTAATTGTTGGAGCGCCGATGAGATTTCCGATTTTACTTCTTCAAAGTTGATAACGTCCGATATTGGAACGCCTTCTTCTACAACGATTGCATGCTCCAGCACCTTCTCAAGGTTTCCTTGCAATTGTTTAATCATATCAGGATCCAGTCGAAAGCGAGTGCTAATGTCTGCTCGAAACACACCCGATTCGAGTGCTTCCACGTGCCCTCCAACGTAGGTTTCTGAGTCCAGTACATGCCCATCATTAGAAAGTTTATTCAATTCGGAAACTTGCTTGTTGGGAAACACGATATTCACATTGAACGCTTCTTTCATAAGTAATGATTCGCAAAGCGTTCCCGAGCCTTTGCGCAGGATTTCATCAGGCTCCATCGGAATAATTGTTGCCAACGCGAAGATGAATGGATGAACATATTTCATGTAAAGGTAGTAAGTGGCTACAGCATCTGAAACAGAGTAGTTTGCCAATACCTGTGGTTGTTCCACCGCCATGCGACACATTTCCTCAGGGTCCAACTCGACGGGGTCATAGCGAAGCTTACTCTTAGCGACCGCTTTCAATCCTTGCGAACCGACTGGGAGATATGAATCGCGTTTCACCCAGCATAAGCAATCAAGATGCATCGCCGGCCGACACAAATAATTACCATCGCGCCCATTAACCTTCGAAAATCCAATCTCACGTCGCATATCCAAATCGTACACAGCTGCCCGTGCTTCAACGAAAGGCCAATCGAAAAAGTCACCATTATACGTGACGAAGATATGTGGTTTCACCTCCAGAATATGATCGAAGAATTTCTGCAGCAGGCCAAGCTCATTAGCTTCGTTGAACACAATAAAGTTGCCTTCAAATTCTGGTTTTGGTGTGTACTCGAAATCATCGACGTCGCCACTGATGATTTCACGGTTGGTGATCAAGTATCCTTGACCGTCTATCATGTAGGAAATCATCATGATTTGATCAGTCTGCGCATCTGGAAACTTAAGCGGAAGCTTAGTTGTCTCGATATCGAACGCTAATACGACTGGCTCAGGACGATCAAGAATGTCTGGTCGAGGCGTGATAACCGGTGGTTCGTCTCCACCACGGCACCTTACTGTATACCAGGTGCCACAGAATATATTCAAATCAATGGATACGCGAACGTGGTAAGGTACGTCATGTTCTCGCATATCAACAATGTAGTCGTAGTAATCCACATTTTGATTCGGAACACTGCCTTCACCTTCATTATCATCGAAGCGAATAGCCGTCGATAAAGACGTACTCAGCATTTGCATGTAATAGGTGTTGGCTTTTTCACGTTCGCGATTCTTGCGTACCGCGCTGTTCAAATCACGTTTAACCTTATTCATTTGGGTTGTATTAGGAAAGCTCAATTTTAACAAATTCTGCTTTAACCCGCTAAGATGGTTCGGTAGATCCAGATCCTCTTTTTGAATGTGTTCAATGCCTAACAACTGACCGGAATACTTTTTACCTAGAAACTTGGCTACTTCCAGTGACGTTCCATCGCGAGTAATCAGCAGAAGATATGGAGCGTAAATGACGGTCGTTTTATAGCGACATCCGTCCATTTGCAGAAAATACATATCCAATGCGGCTACCAGCCTGCGGTCCTCGTTTAAAATTTCCGTCTGCAAATCAATTGTGTGGTAGAGCAAATAGTTTGGCACTTTACAAAACTCCTCTTTTACTACTTACCGAGTGTATATTGATGAGGTATCCTGTGCGTTCTTGCGTGTCTTTCACCCGTTCGAAACCATACTTGAGGTCGATCTGATCGTTTTCCCGAGATTGTCTATATCCGATCTCGTTGGTATCATCCCTAAAGGATTACATGGGAATTTGATCATATACACTGTGATCTTTGAACAGAAGAGCATAATCTTACCCATCCGCCTTATCAGCATTATATTTTCCAGTATTTGTAGAGAACATTTTCACAACTTTTCAACAACAACACCTTTCCAAACTCGAAATGACAATCACATTTGCGCGCCAAACGGCGAGTTGTTGTGACAACGTAATTTATCTGCTTCGTATACACAACGAACTGTTACAATAGATGAGGAGAATTTTCGGAAGTTATGTTTCACAAATTATGTGCAAGAAATTAAGATAAAGGAGTTTGCACTATTTTGTTCAAACAATTCAAAACCAAAATCTCTCTGTTGTGTACATTGTTTTTATTTAACATTGTTCAATGTCAATATGACAGCCAATCAGCTTTGTTGATGAACCTTGTGTATAACCGGCTAAACACCAAGGCGCGCAAATGTTCGCTTGACAACGAAGAGATATTTGTTTATGAAAATAAGCAAAGTGCGATACACAACATGAGCGAAATAACTAAATTAAAATCACAAATAACTACCCGATTCTCTCTCGGAGGATTCCAAATTCGAAGGTGAGTATGTGTGCTATGTAATGTAGTGCGGTTTCCGTAGGCAATCTATCGCCGGTTCTGATCATATGGATGTTTTCAGTGAGGCAAGTACATTCCTTGCCCAACAGCTACAACCACTCGATGGGACGGAACGTAAGAAATGGATAACGAATGTGGCAAATCATGTGCAAGGCCAGTGCTTGAACCTTCCTGTAGTTGAAAAGCAACACATAGAGCTGGCTATTAAGGAAGCAAACAATACGGGGTTAGATGATACAGAAACGGTATTTAGAGTCATCAGTGCATTCGATGTGCCTTCGTTCGTGTACTGTGAAGAGAAAAAGAAATTTCTCCCAGACCCGAGTAAAAAAAGTTTGTTGGCGGTACCAGATGCAAAGTCAAAGTATATTCGCGAACGGTATTGGCTGCTGTGGCAGAAGACATGTCGACACGAAACGTTTTCTCGGCGGCTAGCACCGGGCACGGATGAGACGGTAAAGAAAAATAGAATGAATCTGCGCAAAGTCGAAAATATTCTTTCATCTTCTAAGATGAACGATGTTGTCCTTTTGGGACTTTTGACGCAGCTTACGGAGGGTCGCTATTACCTGGAAGATCCCACCGGCTCTGTACCAATCGATATCACCACAGCTAATTTCTCGTCAGGTTTGTTTTGTGAGGGATGTTTTCTGCTAGCATACGGCAAATATAGGGACGGTATTTTAAAGGTAGATGAGGTAGGATTCCCGTTCCCGGAGCTTGCTGCTGATAGTCGAGCATTTTTTGGGTCCGTCAACAGTTGGGGAGGTCCATCAAAAACGCTTCTGAAGCATTCTCGAAATTTGGCAGAACTGGAGAAGGCTAATGTTGAGCACAATATAGTATTTTTATCGGATTGTTGGTTAGATAATCCCGTGGTACTGGAAAAATTAAATCACTTGCTGAGAGGGTACAACGAATTCCCTCCCGTTGCAATAGTTTTGATGGGGCCGTTCGCCAGAACGAACGAGAATGTGTACTCTTTGAAAAATCTTTTCGTAAAGCTCGGCGAAATGTTGTCAGAATGCGAGAAGCTCATTTCACAAACGGACTTAGTTATAGTGCCATCGATTGATGATCCTGCCGCGGCGAACATCCTACCCCGGCCACCAATACCGGATGTACTAGTAGAGGGGCTTAAAAAACGGTTCCCGAGAACAATTCTTACATCAAACCCCTGCCGATTGCAATACTGTACGCAACAAATCGTGGTGTGTCGAGCTGATTTAGTAACCAAACTGTGTCGTAATACGATACATTTTCCCAAAGAAGGCCTGTTGGAGGAACATGTGAGTAATTGTAAAAATGGATAGGCCGTTCTTTATTAATGAAAAAAAAAAATCAATATAACCCATGTGCGACTGTGCGTTGCATTTATATTTTATTATTTTCAGTTTGCCAAGACGATTGTAAATCAAAGTACCCTAGCACCGCTTACGCCTATTGCTTTCCCGACACACTGGAACCATGACGCTGCACTGTCTCTCTACCCGTTGCCGGATTTGATCGTTATTGGTGATCCATGCCAAGGGTTCCACATAACTGAGCAGGGCTGTACGGTAATGAATGTAGGTTCCTTTCCAAAATCGAAGTTTGCGTTTAAGGTGTACTACCCTTCCAGTAAAACAGTCGAAGATTCGCAAATACCCGATGAAGAATAAATGTAAAGTGTAATGCTACGATTACGTTAATTAAATTATTTTTATATAACTTAAGATTGTAGCCATCATTTAGTATCAGTTGTGAAACATTGTCCAAGTCTGCAAATTATTTGAAAGAGCAGCATAATGACAAAGCAAGATATCTTTACCTAATTGTTTTATAACTAAGATATTTAAAAAAAACGTAAAGAAAATTTTCGAATCAAACGCTGTCTAAATCTTTATTCTGCGACATATCCTGGAGAAGATAGTGGAGTAATATGTTTTATCTCTTCGTTAATTTTAAGCCCAGATATGATAGCGTAGCCATCCTTACTAGCCATGTGAGAATCAGAACGGTCAAAATCACATACTACGTCCAAATCAAAGAACCTTTAAATCTTTTACCTCTTCCTATACGAAAAACCTCTCAAATGTGTTCATGAAAGAAATGTTAAAAAAGAGATTTGGATTCGTATTTGTGGAATAGAAACGTGCTTTATGGGTAGTACGATGTACTCAGTATCTTACAACGAACTAGATGGGAGCCTCGATTGGCTGGCCCTGGCAGAATAACGGTATAAACAAACTGAAAGCTTTTCAAATGTGTAAACGCACTCTGCATATACCACAAAGCGATCTACCTTCGATTTAGACGAAGCGAAAATTGGTTCCAATATCACAGACAGGTAAGCTCCATGGTGATCCGTCAGCTCCAAGTCCATTTTAGCTGGTTGACAACTTGACTAAGGCATAAGAGATGTTAATCCAGGAGCGCCTGACTTAGTATACGGAAGGTCAATTGGGTCTTACGAAAAAGACGCTCAACACGTGTTACATGCAATCCTTGAGAATGTTCATTTCTTGGTCTCATCCTACTGAATGTTATGTATAACGTCGTTCTAATCCTTCCACTACATCTAAGCCGTGGGTAGGATCGACGAGTCGATAACGACTGAGATTGTGGTGATTGCATTTGCGAACGTCTGGGTTTATAGTCATTAGCAGTTCGAGGAAATCTATATAACGTTGATATTATTGAAAACAGAGCGCTACGAGTCACTCAGAAATCGATCGATTGAGATACAGGATACATCTTGAGAAGGCCTACAAAAAGACCATGAAGTTTGGAAATGCATTGGCATCATTCACATCACTACAAGAGTACCGAGCTGCCACATAAGGAGCCTCCATCCCAATGTTGCTACTTCTGTATTGAGATATGGAGCATCTGTAAAGGTGCACATCGTTCAGAAGAAGCAGCTCGAAACGCTTTGGACAAGGTGTGCAGATGATTGACTGTGCTCGTAGTCTGTACGTAACTTTCTGCCTCATACGAAGCTACATGCGTGATTGCGGGCATAACGTCATCATCCTTGTGAAGGATTTGAAGGAGGAGTGTACTTCCGGAAAGCAAGTATGGATGAACCACGCAAGTATGGACTGGAGTGGATTCCTATCCGGCCACGGTTGCTTTAGGGTTTACGTTCATCGGTTCCGGTACACTTCCTCACCTCGGAGTCCTGCAGGTGTGAATGAAGACGAGATGAAAGAACACGTATTATTTCAATGTTCTCGATTTGCCTATTAAGTCAACAGTTGAATAACGGATCCGACACGAAGCTATGGCGGTGAAACCTCGTGCAGTTCATACTGCTGCATCAACATTGATGCGCTTAATTCTGGCGGAACGACAGGCGTCCAACTTGCATGACCGCGCTTGAATGTTTAGTGTTCAGTGTTTGTACAGTCAGCGTCCGTAAGTGTTCTTGTGTTGGGAGTTAACGTAACATTAACGTAAGCGTACCGAGAGTGTAACCGTCCAAAAAGACACAACGCGCAATTTCTCATTGAGAAATTTTTCAATAATAAGTTCCTTAAAAAAACGCAATGACGTTACATGCCATTTTTTGTATGTTCTGATTTTTGAGAAATTTCTCAATGAACAGAGTATGTGCCACAGCACTACACCTCCCATGATGTAATACCGTAAGGGTATCCTTTGGAGTGATGTATATTGTCCAAGGATAGTTTTTACAATTACCTTTGTTGCTCCCCGTTCGTTGGTGTCTGATAAAATAGTTAGTTCAAGCTAATTGTCTGCCAACGATTTGATTGTAACTAATATAGCTATGTATTATAGCTGTTGATACGATACTAGTTGTACCATGAACCTCGTACCGTTATGATTTCGAATCATGTGTAAGGTTACAATGAAGCGCATCGGTGGCCGAGATGATAACGGCACCGACACGGCATGATCGGTACAAAAATCTTATTCGAACCAATTCTACAAGCGCCGGCTATTCTGTTGTAGGCAAATTCAAGTCATTGGGACCAGAAATGGCACGGCAAGACCACTAGTGGTCGATTGAAGAAGAAAAAATAAGGTTACAAATTTTAAAAGTATGTTAATGATTCGAGAAAGTGGTGAAATATGGAGTAATATTTATTTGATATTTTAGATTGCGAAAAAAATGAATAAAGCAAGATGAACTTCGCCTGTTCGTAATGTGCTTCTTTTCGGGTGCTTAACATCTGTTTAAACAATTGTTTTAAGTGCATATTCTTGTTCCTCGTAAAATGTTTGCTTTTGTTGGATAAAGTAAAGAAGCGAAATCATTGGAAAATATATTCTCATCAGTAAAATTTAGATTTTGCTATGATGAACCATGTATGAGTTATTTAGGAAATCTATAAATCCATTCCATAATTTTCAAATGAAAAAGTACTTTAAAACAGAGGAATGGTCTACCATTTCCACACTTCATATCAGTTTGTTTGTATGCAAAGTTTTGAGAACGTTTTCGTGCAGCATTTCACTGAAACCGAGTGCAAAATGTAGATTCAGCTTGTTTGAAGTTTGATCAGATGTAAAGGTGCTGATATCGCAGAAAATTCGCCGAAAAGCTTCATTTTCAGGGAATAACATGCAGTCGATCAAGGAAAGAATCTGTTCGAAGTATAAAACACCTTCAAGCTGTTCAATAGCACGTGCGACTAGTGTAGTAGACACACAACACTAATTGAAAATACTGTAGTAACGAAACGAAAAACAAAACACACGAACAGAAAATGAAATTTTTATCCATTTTCGTTGCTGTAATGTCCATGTTGTCGCTGGTACTTTTCGCAGTCGAAACCAGAGCGGACATGATTTGCGGTGAAATTCTGCCATCCGCTGGTGAAATCATTTGCCCTTTGCGATGCACTGATTTAAAATTTAGCGGAGGTCGCTGCGTAGACGGTGATTGCGTTTGTGATTAAGAGAAATGAGAAAAAAAAACGATACTGAACACAACAATAAAACCTAAAAAAACAAAGAAAAGAACGGGTGTAGTTTTTTTTTTAAGTGACGAAATACTCATACAAGGTTTAAGGAGATAGCCGAGACTGAATGCTACAGCTACATCCCATGCACATTAGAAACAATTATTACGTCAAAATAAGACAGAGCTTTAGGTCGCTTCACCATTAGATTAATAATTAACTGTTTGGTTTAAAGATTGTTCAACCAAATGTTTGGGATAGTCGTGTTTGGTTATGGATATCCGACCTAGATGAGATTCCTTCCAAAACCTTCCGTGTATTAGATCGAATGATGAAAAATTGAGACTATTTAGTTATTAACGATCAAACTTACGCAATGATCTAGGTTTATTGATTCAGAACCTCTATGGCATGTGATCCGAATTTGTTAGATGCAAATATATTAACATTTATGTAGACTCTTCCTCAATTTTCCCTCATAGGAGGGCCATGTTTTTATTTTACCATAGCTGGAAAGTCTATTTAATAGAAGAGGAATATGTTCGAACAGAATTTGCTGCCGATTATGACGTATTAAGTCCAACGATCATACAGTTTGAAAGTCCGAGCTAATCAAGAAAACTGTAATTCGTTTTTGTTTAAATACAGCACATATTAACATGAAGCGTTTATTGGAGAATTAAAATTGAATTTTGGAATCTATTGAATGAGCTTTTGCTTGATTAACTCAATTACTGTGAATTTGGTTTTTTTCTACCTTTGACGCATTGTAACAATACCAAACGGTTGTAACTATGTGGAGAGTTCCTCAATATGAGACACCACGTTTTTTCCCATGATGAGGCAGCACGACAGACTTTTTGCGTGTCTACGTTTGGGTTGGGTTGTTTGAACAGTTGATTTTTTATCAGGGTCTCGATGGCTAAGTTGACACATGTACCAATGGCGCGGACTGAATCCCATATGTGGCACTGGCCAGACAGCATATAAACGGGAGTACTTTTCACAGCTTGTACCATTTGCAAGGGAAGTAAAACCAGCAGCATCAAGATGAAATTCTCCTTCGGTTTCTTGTTTGTTCTTCTAGCCGTGTGCTCACTGTTCAGTGGTATCAGTGCAAGTGTATGCAAGAGCGACAACCAGAGGGCCGCTGCCAAGGCTTGCGAACTGCGGTGCCATGCCAAGAATTTCGAAGAAGGAAAGTGCGTTAATGATTCCTGCGTGTGCAGCAAGCCCATTGAAGAGAAATAATCATACAGAAAAGGATACACGACAATAGAACCAGTCTGCTCGATGCAATAAAACAATAAACTACTTTCTCTGGCAACATAAACAAGGACACTGTTGTACTGCATGGTAAATTTGAGAACATTGAGGGAATAGGATATCGGCAATCTGTAAACGCGCTGCGTTACACTGCTCGCGTAAGAATGCACAACCGTTCGAGAATCTCTTTCGTGTCTGTGTCTCCTCCTTCGTCAGTTGTGCCTGAGTTTTATGAATGGTTCGTTTGAATATAAGTAATAATTTAATTGCATGTTGTCATGGATTTTTTGACGAAATTATACAACTTTACACGATGCAAGTTGCTGTATGGAATCAGTTACAACGAATAAAATAGTTATATGTAAGAAAGATATACAAAATAAAATATCTTTGAGGAAAAATTGCACAGATCACAGCATTATTCCTAGCTTTCTGCGTATTTTGGAACAAGTAATAAATGATGTTCTGATGCTCATAATTTCTGGAACTACTAGCGAGCTCTTTGGTAAACCTGGGATATGTATCTAGTGGCGGATCAAGCTCTTTGGAGGCCCTTGGCAGAATGGCAGTTGTGGCCCCAAACATTATCCCTCCTTGATTCTTGGTGAAATGGGTTACAGGATAAGAGGTTTACAAACAAGGTCTACAGAAAGCATTTTTTACATAAAAAAAAAACTAACGGAGGTAGTGTTATCGGAAACTACTAAATGAATTTATTATGAATTTATTTATTTAATTTTATTATCCATGTATCCTATTTTCAACTTTAATTCATTATCTACTCACAAATTATCAAAAGAACACATAATTCTAACTTTTGCATAAAAAAAACTTCTTCTTCTTCTATGGCTCCTCGAAACCTACAATAGGATAGTCAGTCTTGCGTACGGGGGAAACGCCCGGAATAGGATTCGAACCCTGGTCCTGCCAACGCTCGGCCACCGCGCACTCCGGAAAAGACATTTTGATGTAATGAATTAAACTATCAACATTAACGGGATATATTATGCAATGGAGCTTGAATTTTGCACATCGCCTACTGCTTTTTTAATTTTTTCTTATTAAAAGAACATTTGTTTCCCAAATAATGCGTAATCTGAACAAAAAAACACCAAAATCAAAGCATTCTAATTAAAATGTAAGCATGCGATTTTACCCTATCTGAAGTTATTGTTCCAAGTTTTTTTTTAAGTAATAAACTGATTTTTTAACCATTTTTCTGTGTATTCGTGTGGCAAAATAATAGTTCTTGAATACTGTATACTCAAATTATCGATAATTGTTATTATTTATTAGTAATAAAGCTCTGAAAATCGCGCGTCGATGAAATTTTAAGATGTCCCTTTTAAGATGGGAGCAGCTGTATAGATTATGATAATAAAATTGTTTCATTTTCTTTTAATTATATAATCCGCTCGAAGGAGTAAACCAACCGATCTACAAATATTGTCCTGAGTGTAATTCAAAGTTAGCAGGTGCTAAGTGCTTTAACCCCACAAATTAGATTATTAACCACGGGAAGGGGACGCATAATTGGAACCACCAATCAGTTGCACTCGGTTTATGAAATATGCCAACAACGGACAAATACCATCAGCGAAGATTGTATGCGTACCAGCAATATTGGTCAGTTCATTAGACAGCAGCAGAAAACATTCGGTGCGAGCAAATATAACACAGCAGCCAAGTGACTGAGTTTAATTAAATTCTTTCTCTTATTAATGACCATAAACAATATGCTCACGTTCCAAAAGGTCAAATTGCAGTGCTTAAATTTCTACAAATCTTTAGACTTTTATTTATCTATGGCTCATAACATATTCCGCGATGAATAAATAAATGAACAAAAAACAAACGGTGATGTTGCAACAGATTTGAGTTGTGGTTTAACTAATATGATTTGATGATTTGATGCAATTTTCGATTTTCTTTCCATTTTCCGTCAGTTTCGCACCTACAAGCAGCGAAAGGAAACGGTTCCCAAAAACGGCTTCAAAAGTGTACAGCCTTTGTACAGTACCGTTATGGTAGGCATGGAATAAAATACATGTAAATTTCATTGCAAACTGTGTGCGTAGGTTTCACCGCAAGAAGACGGAAGGTAGAGGACGGACATGGTTGGCGCTATTCACGCCTACCGTAAGTCGAGCATTCTTCTTTTTTAAGTTATTACTGCTTCCGAAGGCATTTCCGAAACAGTTTTGTGAGTCAAAGGACGGAAAAAAGCGGCACAAACAAGCATATCAATGGAGCGGCTCATAACCTTGCCGTTTCTCACGAGACGCAACTGTATAGCGGCAAACGAAGAAAAGAGTTTGCTTATCTCTCAAGGATATTACTTTCGAATCATTTTGGCATTCCACGGTAGGACAGCACAAGGGCATTAAACGTGCGGTGTTGTTGCGCTTTGCGGCTGGGTGTTGGTTTAAACAAATGGAGATAAATTGAGTGGTTGAAAGGTTTCCGAATTTCGAGTGGTATTCGTACACATCGATTGAATTTGGAAGGCACTGCTGCACAGGGAGCTTCTGATCTTCAAGTGTCGAACCAGCTGAATGGAAGTGATTTACAAAGTAAATAATAATTTTTCGAATGCACGTTCGTTTCAAAGCAAACACGAACGGGAGTTGGAGGGATAAACGGAAGGAGAAAATCTGTAGCAATCGATTAAAGCATTATATTTTTATATGTTGGTCTTTTAAAATATAATGTAAACGAAACACGCATTCCATACTCAAATCAGAGATTATGAATTTGCTGAAAGATATTGACAAACAAAGAAATAACATTAGAAATGTTGATGATTACTTCTTTGGGTAACAATAGAAAAGTCACTATGGACCGATCTCTTATCATCATCATCAGGATCTTGATGACAACCAAAGTTACACATCATAAAATGAATTAGAACATCTATACAAGTATATCACATTACACTGCTTGTTTAATGTACAAGGCCCACTTACGCTTGAACTTTTGAAAATTACTCACGATCTTTATTTCCCGAAATAATCTGTTGTACCATTGAATTCATTTGGAAAACAGAAAGTTTCTAGCACTATGAGATACTAAGTTCGAAACACTGGACTCATCAGCCCTGCTTGTACAATACTTATGAATGTCAAATCCCCGTATGATTCTCTCTCCTAGATACATCCCAAAACTAACCTCAACATGATTTCAATTTCAAATCAATCGTTGAAACCTTATGATTTGCCCCTTACTGCCAAGAAATAGAATGGACTGGAAAGTAAAAGTGTATAGATATCAGTGATTCGCAGAGGAGAACTTTTCTGAAAATATCGAGGTTGTTTGGCAACCTACTTATTACTTCACACTTTTTTGTGGCTCTGACTGGGTTACAACTTGCAATAAGTCATGTAAAATAACCCTAAAATATTAAGGAAGAATAGATGAATTGTTACACATTCCACTATGGAACTGTTGGATTTATTGTTGTTCAGGGTTGTTAGGGTTCAGATTTATTGAAAGTTTTGACAGTTTTCTATCGATTTCAAATCATTCAATTGAATTTAAAACTGATCATATCTATTTTGACAGAATATTTACTCTAACTACAAAATATTAAGTATGGAGTGTAGTACATTTACGCTTAGAGCTCCCTAAAAGCCACTGCAAGGTACATATCTTGTTGGAAGGAATCTTTTGCTTTTGTACCGACTCCAAGATCAAAGAAGATCTTGAGCTGTATCCTATTCATAATAGAGTTATTTGAAGTATATCAAAACAGTTTTCAATACGAAACTAACCACTTAACTAACCACACGACAGCAAAGCCAGTGGAACAATGTACTGTAGCTTTTCAATTAGCTCTTCTGAACTCTCAGACTAGCTCCACGGGTTCGACACATGCAAGGTAAAAGTAGAGAGCTAACTCTTAAGGACTTTTTCTTTCTGTAAATATATTCTTATATTTGTGGACGGAAAAGTCGTTGACTATCTTTAAAATATCACTCCAGGTATGCTTGCCAAACCCAGCAAAAGTGTCATGTACGGATAGATGATTGTGCCTTTGCAGTTCTCCATAAAAGCAGCTTTTAGGGGTAAGTTTCAGCACGTATTTTACCTAAAATTGATGATGAAATATGAGCAAGAGTGTAAGTTCCTTGTTTTTACTAATAGCCGTGACAGTCGTAAATGGGTACTTAACTAACATTTGCGGCATGATTCAGAATAGTTTATGACATCTGAATTTTTAAACCAAAATAAAACTATTGCAATTTTAATGTAGGGCTGTACTTGATCTTAAGAAATTTAACAATACTACAAAGCACAGGCTTGCCGTCGTTGTGTAAAAAAAAACAAAAACAAAAAACAGTTTGAATATGTATATTCACTTACAGATATATGTCCTGGCCGTAAAACAAATAAGCTAAACAAGCGAGAATGTCTAGTTGGAATGTAATACTCATTAAAAAGCTGTCTTTCAAGGCGCCACATACCAATGGAGCATCAAAATGTGTGCTTTCTTTTGTTTTTTTCTTCTTTACTAAGGCATTGTCACGCTGTATTGGTGAGGGAACAAATGAATGAGCGGTATTGCAATTAGAGCTTGAATGTAAGACTGTGCTACAACGACGTTTAATACATAAATTAGACCAATGCACAGTATGTCAGCGAATTACATAACACCGTTTAATCGCATTAAATTATTTGTATGTTTAAAAAAATGCCCAGCTTTCAATCCCTTTCATGGTCACAGTCAACAATCAGTAAAATACTCGGTTGTTAATGTCAACAAGTGAAACATTAATTCGAAAGCCTCATCATGCCCGCGGGATAAAGACTTCAACGGTGTCACTAGCATTTGGTACGAGTCTGTGCATAGGGAACTGAACCAGCGGATCTGAGCTAGTTAGTTAGAAATGTCGCTTCACAAGTATGCCGCCAGGATAAGTATTAATTTTACGGTTCGTATTTAGCATCCTGTCAATAGTCTTGATGGCGCAGTCGAAAATCTTTCGGCAAAAGTTTCGGCAAGTATGCACACCGGTCCACCAGGGAGGATAACCGTTTACCTTACCGTCTATCTGCGATGCCATTCGAACTATATAACCAACCTTAATTAGAGTATCTCCGGGGTAAAAATGTCCATCGCCCATAATTTAAGCACTTTCCATCTTGGCCTGCCCGTTTCGTGTCGTGCCTGAAAACTTTCTCTTAATAGTTCTACCTTTTAAAAGTTTTCACGACTTGCCTGCGGATGTTAGTTTTCAGGAATGCTTAAAGAGTTTGTATTTGAAATTCATGAAACAATTTTAGCCCACGACAACATTATACAACATCACTAAGACATCGTTCTGCTGATTAGAAAAATTAAAATATAAAAATGAAACATTGCCTGAATGTTAAAACATAAACACTAAAACACTGAAGGTAAATGTTAAAATCATATTAAGACCTTAGTACTTTGTAGCCCTTTACCAAAATGTTGGTTTAAATAGCATTATTTAATTATGGAGGCAAATCTTGAGGTTGTGGTTTTGTTAAAACCAAAGGTTTTGATGTTACATGAACCACGTGACTAGTCTCATATCAAGCAGAACGATGTTATGACATGTTATAATGTTCAGCTGCGTGCTGAAGATGGGTTGAGTGTGCTTCAGGAATACTCATCACAATGTCTATCGAACCATTTCTCTGAAGCACGAACACATGCGCTTGTGGCATTACAGTTTAAGCCACTTAATTTTAACGCCATAGTTATGCAGGCCACTAATCCTTCATTAAGGTTCCAATATTTGGTACATTGAAGTGATGGTTCTCTTAACTTGACAGAGTAGATGTTGGTAACATAGAATTTACGGCAAAGAGCACGTTCTAAGATGCCTTTATGTCTCTCTTTAGTTCTATTAGTTTAGGTAATAATAGTCACACAATCGCAATACAGAAAAGGAACATTACGGCAAAATCGATTAAATTGCGCTTATATTTTATACAAGATTATGTTTATTTAACGCAGAGCCATTTATAAACTTTTGTACAAGCTAAGACGCTGCACTCATTCACTTACGGATGCGGTGACAACGCGAGGTTAATTCAGTATACAGGTAAATTTG